>JAMKPZ010001879.1:0-68110 GCA_024699675.1 Amphibolis antarctica
TTTATGCTTTTTCCTTTTTTGGTTATTATGAAATAGAAATAGTAAAATTTTCTTTGCAATTTAAATTTTTATTCTTATTTTTTATTAAAAAAATAAATGTAGGATATTTTAAACATAGAAATATTTTGAATTTTGAACTCAAAATTGAGATAATTCAGTAGAAAATAAATAATTTGATTTGATAATTAATTAGAAAAATAATTTTGGTGAAACTTTATTTGAGACATCAACAAAGAAGACCAATTGTATTAGGAGACTTGGCTTGATATAGTAGATTTTGATGTTGGATAAATGGACCAGGATCCATTTACTGTTGTATATATATTCTATGTAATTAGTCTTTAGCAATACAAAGAAATATAGTATTCTACATGGTATCAAACTAGGTTTACCCTAACCCTCCCTACCCTCTCTCTCTTCCGTTGGTGACTTGCCGTCTCCCTATCGTCTCTCCTGACGGTTCGCATGCCCTTCCGCACTAGTGCCCTACTCCGCTGGCACGCCCTTCCGCACTGGTGCCCTGCTCTGCCGTCTCTCTTGTTGGCAGTCTCTTTCGTCGATGTCGTTTGCCCGCCCCCCCTACTGTGTGCAGCGTGGACGCACCTTCATCGGACATGGACGGTGGTTTCTTGCCTGTCGGATACTCCGATTGTTGGGTGTCAGTGGATCTTCACTGTCAAGCATCGCCCTAATGGTAGCATTAACCGTTACAAAGCCCGCTTAGTTGCTCATGGTTTTACGCAAACTCACGGGTTAGACTATGTTGAAACCTTTGCTCTGGTGGCTTGCTTGCACTCTATTCGCGTTCTCTTGTCCCTGATTGTTAATCGGCATTAGTCTCTTTCTCAACTGGATGTTCATAATATCTTCCTTTATGGTGATCTAGAGGAGGACGTCTACATGGAGCAACCTCCTAGGTATGTTGCTCCGGGGGAGAATCAAGTGTCACTTACAGAAAGCTCTCTATGGTCTGAAACAAAGCCTTCGTGCCTAGTATGCCAAACTTAGTTCTGTGATGGTGACGTTTGGGTTAAAGAAATGTGTTGTTGACAATTCTATCTTCATTCGAAAATGTCCTTCTGGCTATACTATTTTGGTTGTGTATGTTGATAACATTTTAGTGACAAGTGATGATGTTGATGGAGTCAGTTAGTCAAAACAGCACTCTCATGACATTTTGATATTAGAGACATGGGCAGACTGAGATACTTTCTAGGGATCAAGTTTGCATATGCTAAATAGAAAATGATTCCCTCTCAAAGAAAATATGTTTTGGATTTGTTGAAAGAAACAGGTCTCACAGGATGTAAACCAAAACACACTCCCGTTATAGCTAAACCTTCCTTTTGGGAGTCCTCAGAGTGTTATAGTGATTTAAGTCAGTATAGACGATTGGTTGGTAAGCTTATTTACCTAACTGTTACTAGGCCAGACATATCTTATGCTGTTGGGCTTTTGAGTCAGTTTATGTAGGAGCCGAAGGAGGTTCACTGGCATGATGCCTTGCGTGTGCTATATCCTACTTGAAAAGCAATCTGGGAAAAAGGTTGATGTATTCAGACAATGGTCATCTCAACATTATGGCATACAAAGATTCCAGTTATGGAGGCAATCAAGGTGATTGAAGGTCAATCTCAGGATATTGTACTTATGTTGGAGGTAATTTGGTGACATGGAGAAGTAAAAAGCAAAATGTGACATCTAAGTCTAGTGCAGAGGCAGAATACAGAGCCATGTCCCAGGCTGCTAGTGAGTTGATGTGACTTCGATCCCTCCTGACTGAGTTAGGTGTTCAGGTGTCCACTCCTATGGTGATGCACTATGACAACCAGACTGCCATCTACATCAACAACAATGATACGTTCCATGAGAGAACCAAACACATTGAGATTGATTGTCATTATATTCGAGAGTTGGTGGAACGTGGGCTTGTATGCATGCCATACATTCGGTATTCTGACCAAACTGTCGACATCTTTACTAAGAGTCTTAATGTTGGTGTATTTAACAATTTTTGTATCAAGCTGGGAATGTTCGACATATATCTTCCAACTTGAGGGGGAGTGTTGGATAAATGGACCAGGATCCGTTTACCCGTTTACTGTTGTATATATATTCTATGTAATTAATCTTTAGCAATACAAGGAAAAACAGTATTCTACAAATGTCAAAAGATTTTTATTTTTTGTATTCTAATTTAAAACTTTATTAGGGATTAACATTATTTTTGCAATCATTTTCGATTAAGAAAATTATTTTTGGAATGTTGCATGAAAGGAAAGGATTTTTGAATTATCGTCCATGATTTAAGTGCATTTAAAAAATAAAATGTTCAACTGAACGAAACATTAATACTTCGTTTTTAAGTAATGGATAAAGTAATAACAATCGTGTTCTAGATTAGGAAGTTCATTTTGGAATGTAATTAATAATTTTGATTTTTGCATGACAGGATTTGTTTAAATTTTGAATCTGTGAACAACTTAGTTTATCTTTTTGGAGATATATCTTTAGGAGATATAAAGCTAGCTGGCAATGGAAGGTATCATCAGGAGGAAGCTTTCCTGATGATGCACCTAAATAATCCAACTTTTACACATCAGTGAAATTTCGCAAACAAGTATCAATGTTTGAAGCCATGTTAACAAGTGAATGCACTATAAATAAATGAATATGAGATTAACGAATAATCTTTAGGCATCTCCAAAAGATAAAGATGTAAATTTTTATGGAAAAATGGCAATCAGAATTAGAAGATGTCCTATCAAAACACTAAAAGATGAGTCCTTTGCAATTCTAGGTGGTAGGTTACTACTATACACAATCCAAAAGCAGCACATAAAAAGGATATGCAACTTAAGTATAAGCAAAGTTTTAAGAACAAGAGGAAATGGGACTTAGATGTACCAAAAAGGCGTAGAAGATGCTCAGCACCATATACAGTCGATGGAGATGAATTGTCAACAACAGCTTCTTGATACTGTTGGCATTCCATTTTGTACAAAAGCATCTTTTGTAAAGCTTTGTCAAAATAGCAGCGAATTCCCTTCAGAATTTCTCCTAGCGAGTCACAAACCCTATTTGAAAGGATCCCACATTGTGTTGCATTACACGTTAAAACAAAACAAAATGACACCTAAAAGATTAAAATATACGAGAGACAACCATGAAAGATGAAAATGAACAAGTATGAATACATGAATCTTCGACAGGCCATTCAATGGTTACCACAATTTATTGCTAACACGAGAAAATTCTCATACTTCCAAACACTACATGCCCATAGTGCTGCATCATGTAACATCAAAACAATGCATGAACTTTTCAAATAGAAATTATTAAAGAGCTGAACTGAGTCATCGGTGCAATAATAGCTCCAGAATTAGGGAAGAGCAGTGGAGCAAATTTCAGTAAAATCAATACCTTACCTGAGAAATTGCCTTCCCATTATAAAATTATACTACATGTAAGTTCAAGATTAACAATAATCAGCTGGCCAATAACAATTATCCATCCATCTGCAACTCATCATCAAGGGTTAAGAAATAGATTCAATATGCCTGAGTAAACAGTAGCTTAACAAATGACTGTGGGTAGAATCTGCTTAGACACCAAAAACCCTAAATTGCTGATCACTCTTACTTTAACTAAGTGAAACTTGCATGGTTTAGAGTTAATCGACCTGAGTTTTCGGTTTAAATGGTCACAATGTATAACCCTGATCATTCTGATTGAGGATAGAGTTTCAAGATCCATTGATTACAATTGGATGCAGGGATTCTACGAACAATGATAAGCAGCAAATTGAATGCATGCAATATAGCAACAAATTAACCATTGGGAATGTTATTAGATTAAACCATCATATTTTTTTATTATCAGTATTGATGCTTGTAAGGATAGAAATACGTCAGAATTTTGAATTAAATAGCATGGATAAGGTACGTGTATTACTTCTCAAGATACAATTACATGACAGTGGTATGAATATGCATAATTTTTTATGTATATATTAGTATGAGATTTTTATAAGATAATAAGCATACACAATAAATAATAAACATAAAATATTAATTATGGTATAATGATAAAAATAAGTTTGTAAAACATACATACATTACATCCATATTTTCAATTTTAACATGAGTCACCATTACACATGTTGGAACCGTAATGGCCAACAAGAAAAATGGTTGCGTGTCAGTTTTTAAGGCTTTCGAGACCATGTCAATGTCAGCATTGTATGTTGGTGAAAGTTGGTACACAATATACCAAGGCTAACTCAATGTACTCAACGCCAACACATGTCATTCACATGTTGGCAATATGCAGTGGGAATCACACTAGTTGGCAATATATCTCGACAGACTGCACCTTTTAAAGCCATGTTGGGATCCATGTTGACCATCATGTGTTGTGTCTGTCAATATGCATCAGAAGGTGGTCATCATAGGTGCACAGTGGTCGACATGTCTGACATGGACACTGAAAGATGCACTGTCCTTTTTTTTCAAAGATTTTCCCCTATAAATAGCTCACTTTGGCAAAATTTCAAGGGCATCCCATCAACAATGATAGACAAAAGATGAGATGCAACCACAGCAGAAAGAGATTAATTGGTAGAGGTATTTCAAGATTGCAACAATACCTGGTGCATGGTTACAGTAATGTTGCAACAATGCTTGATCCTAAGAAGGTTTGGAAACAGATGAAAGAGCTACTAAAATGAACAAAGGCTAAAAGACCCAAAAAAAAGAGATGAACATTTCAAGAACATTCTCTTTGATGAAGAAGTCAAGGAAGCCAACAACATTTGGATCCACCACATGAAGCTGTTTAGTAATTACAACATCATACATCCTGAATGCAGTGATCATTCATACTAATGAGGCTTGTCATTCATTTTTCATTATCCCTAATCAATCTCACAAGGTAAAGGGCTTTCTCACCACTTGAAGCCAACCTATAGGCCTCCATATCAACCACAACCATCGTTAACAAAATGTCTTAAAAATGTCTATGTATCTCTTGCTCTAACTTAACAAAATATCCACTGATAAGCATTTTCAATAATTTACGACCAACTCAATAATATAGGTATATTACAGAGTATATGACATACTATACCTACTTATCATGGAATAATGTCCTTTGCAGAGGGTCAAATATGAGCACATGCGTCAACAACAATTTGAACAAAGAAGGCATTCTGCCTAGTATTAGGTTGCATGACAAGATTGATTGCACATCACTAAGTATTTATGTAATATTATTACCTATGTTTGAACAATATATTTTTCTCTAACTTTCTAGTATTGGTATATGGTGCGTTTCTATTGCAATAAATATTAAAAAATAAAAATAAATTAGTCAAAGATGTGCATAATTGTTATACCTTAACTTATCCTAAGTTTTCATCATAAAATTCATAGGTTTTGGGCATTTTTTGTGGACTTCTACAAGTTTCACAAACTTCCACTGACACCATGTCTAACAAGTGTTTATTTTTCAAAGATCAAAGTCAAACAAGATATCAACATTGAAAACCTTGAGCTGACCCATGTTAACTGACATGGTATTTATAACGAAAGTTGTGTTTTCTTCATACTCCTTTCATTTATGACAACAATTCCAATATGACTATGACTCAATGAATGCTCACTTCAATGCACACACAAAAAAATCCAATTGTTAGATGGACAAAGTGATCTGTACCATGCATGGGTACCATTAGGAGCTTCAAGAAGAGGATCATGATTTAACTTATGTTACATGTATTTCTGCACTTTTCAACCACCAATACCACTTGATGATCAATGTATCATGGAAAAGGTTTTGAACATCAATTCTATCATTTTGCTTCGGACTTCAATCCTTTAAAAAAAAAGACATATCAATGGAAGTTAATGAAAAACACAAGTCCACAAAAATGCTCAAAGATTATGAATAATTGCATGAAAATATCAGAAATCTAAGCTAAACGATAATACATATCAAAATAATTTATTTTAATTTTGAACATTCATCCCCACGAAATGGGATTCTGACTTAAATTGTTGTTTTTTGAACATTCATCCCCACGAAATGGGATTCTGACTTAAATTGTTGTTTTTTGAACATTCATGGTGGTAAAAATGTAACATACATCAACGCTAGCATGTTTGAGTAAAAGAAATTATTTAAACAAGAAATAATCTTTTATAAATTATGAAAAAAAAGTAAAATCAACCTTACACTACAGAAAAAATTTAATTTCATCAGAATTCAGAAAATAATTTGAAAACTAGAAAATAAAGAAATAAACTCTTACATCTACAGACTTATCTTGGATCAATGTAATATAGGGTTATTTACCATTTTAAACAAAACCTATCATTTAAAATTAATTTTGTTAAATTTCAAAAAATATTTTGTAAAAAATAGATAAACCATTAATTACATAAATTAATTTTTATAATGAATTAATGAATCAAATATTCATTCACAAATTAACCACAAGCCAACATATATCAGACCAACATTAGAAAATGTCAGCAGACATGACATGTTGACATGACAACCCCCCAAAATCTGTTACTGTCAAGGCACAAAGATGTGTTGACCAACATGAAAACCAACATCAATGATATTTTATTGACGTGCCTATATTAAAAACAATGGTTATAGAGCTACGCTTTGTTTTTAAGGGCTTTTATTATGTTTAATATGATCTTTATGTTGTAACCTATGTTTCATATTAGCTCTGACATGGGCCTATGGATCATGAGTGTCTTTTTAGTATTATTAGTTTGATATGGATATCTTGAGATGCTCTAAGACCTTTATACTATATGGCTTTTGATGAATTATATCATCTAATGTGGTATCATATGATTAAATGGCTTATGATTTTTGATTGAATGATAAATGTCTATTTATAATTCATTACTTTTAAATAAAGGCCTAGTGTGCATTTACTTGATTATTTTGATGAATCATTTAAGGAGAGTCCCATATGCAGATTACAATAAAGAGTAGATGATTCTTAGAATATCCATTATTTTTATTATGACTAAAAGAGAGGATAAACTCGAAGAATAAATTGTACCATTAATTTAACAAATCTTTAATGAATTTGCAGATAATAAATTGGACAGTAAAGCATGATCACATGCAAAAACAATTAGTGTTGCAAAGATGCAAATGCTTAGATGGATGCATGGTAATACTATAAGGAATAAGATAAAAAATAATGTTATTAGAACTAGAGTACAAATTGCACCAACTGAAAATAAGATGAGAAATTTGACTTAATGTGATTTGGTCAATCCTTAAGAAGCCAAAAGCTGCACCTATTAGGAGAGAAGAACTAATTGGTGTAGAAGAAACTAAAAGAAGAGGAAGCCCATTGATGCTATTTCTCGTTTATGTGCTAATTTTCTTTGGGGTAGTATGTTCAATGACGAGGCTAAGCATCATGTCCGATGGAGTAAGATCATGAAACCATTACCGGAGGGTGGCCTGGGTGTTCGGAGTTTTAAAGAACTGATGATTGCACTTCATGCCAAGATGACCTGGCGAATTCAAAACAGTAATGGTATTTGGTCAGACTATATTCATGTAGCTTATGGTGGTATTGCCTTCCCTCATGCAAGTGCATCTAAAGGCTAGCAGGGTCTCCATGATGCTTAGAACAGAGTGGCAAATCATATGCGTTGGATTGGAGGCTGCAATCGTATTAGTCCATGGCAAGATTGGTGCCTAGCTGACTCTCATCTGGCGACTTGTAGCCTAGAGGACCTTAACCAAATTGACATCTCTAGCTGGCAGTCTTATTCCTGTTGAAATGCTTGGTTCTCCACAGAAAGCTTAGAAAACTTTGATGCCAAAGACAGGTTTATATGGGAGGCTAGCCGTGATGGCAGCTTGTCCACAGTTGGTGCTTGGGACTTTATTTGCGATAGAAATGACAAGATTGATTGAAATATGGGGCTCTAGCAACCTTATATTCCTACCAAAATCTCCTTTTTTCATTGGAAATGATTTTGCAATGTCCTTCCTACTGATGAGTTATATAGGAGGAGGGGCTTCTCCCTTGTTTCTACTTGTGCATGTTGCAGGATTCTTAAAGGAATGGACTCACCGGATCACCTTTTCTTTGAAGGTGAGTGGGCTTTCCTTTTTCGCAAATGGGCTTGCTCACTATTTGCTCTCAAGATAACCAACGATGAGCAATGGCAATGGTGGATCCTTGTATCTTTAAAACGTAGGTGCAAGAAGGACCACAAGTTTCACAAATTCTTGGCAGCCAACATTCTGTGGGAGAGTTGGAAGGCATGTTGCAAGATAATCATGGTAGGAGAGCACCAAGACTTTGGTATGATTTGTAAAAAGATACTGTCTTCTATCTACCTCTTCTCCAAAGGTGGCATGCAAGTTCCATAGGATGGCTTGTTTAGAGGGTGTTGGATCTTTTGGAGGAGGCCAACTGAAGGCCAATGGAAATTAAATGTAGATGGCACATTCACTAGATAACATAAAGCTACTGGCAGTTGAATTCTTTGGAATGACAAGGGCGAGCTCGTGTGGGATGCGTTGTGTACACTGGAGGCGGTGGATCCAAGTCACGTGGAGTTGCTTGCCCTTCTGGCAAATGCAGTTTTGCTTGTCCACTAGGATAAACTGCAAGAAGGTGGAGGTCGAGTTGGATGCCAGGGTGCTGGTCGATGTTATTGTTAAGGGATACTGTTTGCACGTTCTTGCAATTGGAAGATGGCAAAACCTTGTCCACTCTTCTTTTATAATTTGATTTGCAAGCACCTACCCACCTAATAAATAAAAGTTGGGTAGCAGTTCTTTTTAAAAAAAAAAAAAAAAGAGGAAGCCCAAAACCTAAGTTTAAATTTATGTGGAAAAAAATTAAATTTATATAATTTAATCGAATATTTGACCACAGATAGAAATACATAAAAACAAAGGATTCATATGGCTAATTGTATGTAGCATGATTATACCTCAAATTGTTATTGTTCTAATTTAATGAATTTGAAACCTCTATGGGGTGACAAGGATAGCCAGAGCTATAAGAGAAGAAATTGGTAAGCATAGAAGGATTAGAATGAGACATTTTGGAGTATAGCATGGGGCAGGAGAGGGTCTAAAGTTGGTGTCTATAGTGACCACTAGGTGGAGGATCACAACAATGGTGGCCTAGAACCAATAGAAGGTGTGTGATGACAGTGGTGGCTAGGGGAACTAGGGCTTTGGTGGCTTTGGCACCATGTTGTTTAGGGTGCAAAATGGTGATTAATCATGCTCAAAGGAGGATTACAGGAATATATAGAGAATCCTAACACTAGGATTCATATAATACAAGTGGATCCATATGCTCAAATATACTAACTAATAACTTTAACAATATGTATGCCAAAAACTGAATAACTAAACAACCTGTTAAACAGATACAAACTGGATTTTAATCAACAGATACTAAATGTATCCAAATTCGATTCAAATATTTTCAGATATAAAATTTGGAATCCGAATTTGATTCAATAGATATCAAAGTCAAATATTTTCCTATTAAATGACTTCAAATTCAAATCAGATTTCCAATTTCAAATGTCCATTTACAAGCCAAGCTCATACTTAACCTTCAGTCCTGAATTAGGATTTAGCAGATGTCTCAATATCAAAGTCATGTGACAGAGACATGTTGAAGAAAATTTTGCCAAGTTTGGTTATACAGAGATGGTCAAACTACTTAGGTTTGCTTGAAGGAGAATGATGAATTGTTTGAACTGCCTATGTCACTTGGATCATTGGGTGAAGACGACCAAATCACCAATGAGGAAGTCAAGTGAAAACCTCCAAACCGTACCTCTCTCTCTCTCTCTCTCTCATAGGCATTGAAACATCATGGAACTTAACGCCTTAAAAAGCACACCAACAAGTATCTATTCACTACTCAAAGTAGGAGACCTTATGGTAACTGATTGGACTGCATGCTTTAGGGTAAGACCACTATGGTTTATCACCTCTAGTTCATTGAACGCAATTTACTAAATGAACTCAATTGATCCATTCGACCATGCTTGGCACAATTCCAAAAGGTACTCATTAAGTCAGAAGATCCTTCACAACATACAATAGGCCACCATCAACCAACAAAACACACTCCTCCACTATGGGTGTTGTCTCCTTACAAGGTAAGGATCACCAACAAAAAGCTAGCTAAGCATGTCTCACCTACCACCAGCCACATGTTGCCTTTTGGCCGCATAGTCCTCACCCACCGCCACCAACACCATAAATATGATACTAATGCACACGACATGTACATGATCTTATACCCTATCTAACCATTCTTCTTGCCTTGCTTGCTTGACTTAAGGATCAGAACCTCTAATAAAAAGCAAGTTTGGTGACCTCTACATTGTGGGTTGCAAATACTTTTCCTTGTCTTTATAGGTAGCAGTGATCCATATCATCAAGTTTTATGTAGTTTGCTTGAATCAACAACCATGTTGAAGAATCCAAGCCAATCTGTCTGGCCAATGAGGAGTGTCAATAACGATTATGATGATATCATAGCTTTTGTGGTACGCAAGTCCAATGAGCAACCATCAGCAACTTGTTTCCCAAAATATCATAAATGCTAAAATCATACTAATTGAGATGGGTAACCTAGTTGTTCAATAACTTTTCAAGGTGGGAAGGTACTTGATACTATATTTCTTTGTTGCTTCTATATGTTAATTACGTCAAATACAAATTGTGGAAAATATTTTTCTTATTTCAGATCTTTGGTAGTCTTTTTTGTCTTATTCTGCCCTTTAAAGGCTTTGCCTATTCTTTTATGGGCTGCTTTTATGTAGTAAATTTTCATATTTGGCATAACTTTTATTCTTTTTATATTTTGGGTTTCATTCAATTCAATCATAATTTTCTCTTTCTTCATCACTTAATTTCTTATTTGTTTTATAGATCAATATACCCTAAACAAAGAACCTTAACAGTTCATTGATTTTAACAGTTCTTCACTCATATTCCATAAACTAAGAACTTTGTGTAGCCAATTATTCATATAATCAGTAAACAATGACAACAACACAATCTGATAAAATTAAGGATTTCAAATCCAAAAATTTAAAATGTCTCAAATAACATAATTCAGAATCCCTAAATATTACAACAAGTAACACTTACAAGCCATCCTTCTTTGCTCGGTAATCAAGATACTTCTTCAAGATATCATCGACATTTGGAGCACGAGGAACATCGACAAGCTGCAAGGTAAAATATATACAAAATTAATGCATTCACTAAACAAAGCATCCAACATGTAGAAAAATTCATGAAAGCTGGAAACAAGAAAATGCAACTTGTAGCAGCCAAATTTAGATTAATGCATTCAATAACCACATATTTCTTTTTTACTAATTATGAATATGTAATTATCAATTTTAACTATTATTTGAACCATAAAATCCCATAAAAACCCTAATATGTCTCAGCCAAATTCATTTGCAACCAATCAATAGATTATTTTGGTATGTCAGGTCGTGAGTTGGTCTATCTTTTGGAAATTGAATAGGCTGAATTTTGTTAACTAACAAGATGTGTTGGTTTATTCGGCTCCACGAAAATGAGTCAGTCACTTCAGGAAAATACCCAACAAAGGACGAGATTGATGGCCATGCTTGCAGCTTGTTTAGGTTGTGGACCAAGATATTCCTTTTGTCATGTTCTGTTTGACTTCATGAGCCATTCAAGTCTTTTCTTGCTGGATGATTTTATATTAATAATATTTATTTATACATGATTTCAAAAATAAAAATACATGGAGATTTATAATCTTATTCAATCAGAATTATGTTTGCTTGGAACAATAGTCAAAATTTCCAAAACAAAAATTTTATACTAGTTTTCTTACAGTAAAACAAAATAATTTTCTTTGAACAATCAACTAATACAAAGCTAGTGATACACTTATAACACTAACAAAGCAATAATTGCAACCTCAAGAAACTCCTGTTAGTTGAAAGCAATTAATGGAGAGGGTAGCACTTCAACATAAAGCTACAAAAAAGCACTAGAGATTTTATAGTCGAGTATCTACCTTACCCAGCTGAGTGATAAACTCCCAATCATCAACCAACTGCTTTTTAAGAGTGGATGGGATTTGGATTGGAACAGCCTTCTCAGCAGATCTTGCCTCCTTATCCTACAGATAATAAAATTTAACAAGCAGCTTTATACACATGGTAGTAAAAGCTTCCAATGCTACAAAATTTGCTTGCTTGCAACATCATCTCTAACAATTGGTACTGATTATCTGACTTACCCTAGATAAATGAAGAGCTAGGCATAAAACTTAAATGAAGTTACCCCTAGGACAGTTGGTGAGAAGAATGTAATCCGTAAAAGCTAGAAGGCCTATTGAACTGGTGCATATTTTAGAAGATTTTTTTGCATACAGGGAGTGAAAATTTACATTCATTTATAAACGACACAAATTCTTTTAGTCTAATTAGAGAGTTCACCGAGCAAGATTTGTCCTGGACATCAGTTTGCCCAAAATATGAAACATTTTGAACATCAATGGAAATATCAACCAGGTAAACTCATGGAAGTTTACAAAATGTTGGAGGAACATCAAATTCATTTATATGAGGTAAACTCATCTAAAACCAAACACGTCATAAACGTATACCGCTGTAGTAAATTCTTTTAAACTCATGGAACTAAAATAATTCACAATACACGTCTAAAAACAATTAAACTTAATTTTTAGACATTTATGACATTAAAAATGTTGGAATAGTCCCACGAGTGTGATATGGTAGACCTTTTCTTTATATTATAAAGGACCCTCCTCCCATTGTCCAAGGACTTTTGAGAGTGCATTTCAACATGATATCAACACAGGTTCATGACACGTACCTCGTAAGTCGCTCCAGTTTGAACACTTTGCCTAAACAATGTAAGGTAAACACTTCTCGGCTTGAGGGCTTGCCACAAGTGTGGGGGAGTGTTAGAATAATCTAGCATCAAGTGTAATGTGGTAGATCTTGTCCTTATATTATGAAGGACCCTCCTTCCATTGTCCAAGAACTTTTAAGAGTGTATTTCAACAAAAAATATTCCTCCAAAATTGCAAAAAAATACGTAAAACACAACTTTTATATGAAAAATAGACAAACGGATGTTTTCATGCTAGATCTAAAGAGAAATACATGTTTTAAAGGTAAATTGTTACAAATTGATGCCTCGTACCACCATAGTAGAACTCATCCTAAAAGACGGGTCTAATAGGAGAGAAAGCTCACCTTATATCAAGACCATAATGATGTTTGCACCACCAATGTGGGACCATTTGGTCCCATACCCAAATAGTCTGTATAAATGCCCACCACACTTCCTACACCAGTGTCCCCATTGGTGGCTCACTCTAGGCATTTAGGCATCCCTTTGATCCCTAGGTCATCCCTTTGATCCCTAGGTCATCCCTCTCGATGAGTAGGCTCTTAGCATAATTCAAGACCCGATTCAAATTGTACTAACTCTAGTACCACTTATTACAGATCAATGTCTTATACCAACATAGTAAGAGAACTCATCCTAAAAGATCGGCCTAATAGGAGAGAGAGTTCACCTCATATCAAGATCACAATGATATTTACACCATCACTGTGAGATTATTTGGTCTTATACCCAAATAGTCTATCATAAATATTATGAGAAATGAATGATATCAAGGTAGATACAACAAAAAATACATGTTAAGGTGTATATAATGAAAATATGGATAAAGTTTACAAACATAAGTATATTCAAATATGAATATGAAAGATCTACAAAAATTACAAAAGAAAGCAAACAAAAATTGGAAGGCAACCTTAGGATTTATGTAAATGAAAAACGGCATTTGGAAAGTTTATGAAAAAATGTGGAAAACAGCAGCAGCAACTCTGGCAACTAACAACTCCAGAACACCGTGAACTTCTCTGACAAGATAGGCAACTCAGCAACAAAAAAATAATTGCGGGCTTGTAGAACAAGAAAAATATGAAAAGGGATGAGAAATGAAATGGAGAAAGAAATATGTGGTGGGGACGTGTCTATTGGCTTCGAAAAAACAAAAGACCCAGTCAGTTGACATTTACCACATGTTCACTGGCATGAGTTTACACAAACAAAAAAAAAAACACTTCTGTCAACACAAAGTTTGCCTATATGTCAATTACCCCACATGACTATGAGTAGCATAGCAGCTACCCATGTAAAAAGGCTATGCATTTTAGACATGAGAATGGGAATCCAGAATATAATTATAAGGCTACAAGTCACAAGTTATAATGCCCAACCTTTTTATCACATCTTGGTGCCTAGGCAAGCACCTTAGTGAGTAAAACTAATAATGCCTCGGAATTTACATTAACATTCTTTTCCCAAACTTGAGGTTTTAATAATGCCTTGAAATTTCTATTTAACATGTTCTTCAAATTTGAGGTTTTTCGAATGGCATACCCATATCAAGCTTCATTCCTTATATCTCCCAACACAAGCGTTTATCTAGAAGTAATCAACATAGTTTGGATGTTGCTCATGTTTCATGCACACTTTCCTAGAATTATTGGACTCATGCTTGTTTTCTGAATGGTATTGAAAATTTCATTGAGACAACAAAAATTTCAAGAGTCTAATCAAGGAGATTTGTAGAAAGGAGAAAAGAGTAAAAGACCACCTGCTCTTGTGCAATGAATCCACTAATCAAGGAGATGTCAAGAAAATACTTTTGTGCAATGAATCCACTAATCTAAAGAGCAAGCCATGGCATAATGGTACACCTGCTCTTGTATCTCCATTTATGAAGACCAAGTATATACTTATTGTTAACATGCCATTTGTTATTATTCAAAAGTAAGTTAATCATTTCAATGTTTAATTGAGTATCAAAGCATGATATCAATATAATAATATCAAAATATATAATAGCAAGAAAATTTCAATGATATATTTTTCTTAATTTTTTATTGGTGCCTAGGTGTTGCTTAAGTGAATCCTAGATGTGCAAGGAGCTCTAGCTTAACACTTGGCACCTTAGCACCACAATAACCATGATGTAGTCAAGGCTAGTATGCTCAAGAGATCAAACAAGGCCATGCTAGTGAATACCATGCAAACCATTCTGCACGGTAAAAGTTTAGAAACAAGACCACTTTATCTTAGATGTTATTGTGAATTTTACCTTATTAAAATTAATTAACTAGTAGAAAAAAACTCACTAGTGATATAAGGATTTTAATTCCACTCATCGTTTTCAATATAAAACTATTTTTCTCAACACACCTTCACACTTGTAAGCCCCTAATTGAAACATTTTATATAATATATTACGTGTAACATGTATAGACTGACTTAGATATTATGTAGATTTTACCTAACTAAAATTAATTGATTAGTGAAAAATGACTCTAAGTGATATAAGAATCTTTATTTCACTCATCATTTTCAATGTGAAATTATTTTTCCCAATAGTTATAGATACAATACTACTAAAGTTTTGAACCACTATTCTTAATAGCAACTCAATTCAGTAATCAATAGGAAAAAACATGTACAATCATCAAAAATAGAAGAAAATCCAAGGAAACCATAAGTATATTTTCATTGATTGTTGATGTGACCACAAAAATATATGTAAAATACTAGGAAAGCAACACACCTCAAGGCCCGAATAAGCTTTCCGCTTTTTACCCCTTGATCCTACATAAGCAAAAAAATGAATACCTACTTTGAATTTCCAATCCGACCAAAATAACAAGTAACTGTTTTAGTTCAAAAAATGCTCCTTGGTTTCAAAAACAGCATGGAATAATAATTGTGTTAGTCATATATGGAATAAGCCAAGCACACAACCAACCAAGACCACAAAATTCTTTCAAGTTCCGTTAAAGGCAAGATGAACGATATTAGGAACAAAAGTAGAAAAGGCAAGGAGAAGCAAAAGTGAGAGAGATGATGCTGGATGCATGTAGAAAGAATACATCATTAATTAATGATGACAGGATTACAGTGTAGAAGTAATGTATTAAATTTGATTATTATCCAATTAGTCATGATTAATGCTAGAAGTGACAGTCATCTTGCTTGACTTTGTATGTGATTTTGACTGTGCAGGTTCACAAGAAATTTCCATTACTCAAAATATGATTGAAAAATAATGAAGTGGCTACTGCCATGACCCATGATCTAAATGTGTACGAGTCTTCTCATCCTATTTTCAGCGACTGTCTGTCAGCCCGTTCAATAACAACTGGTTGGAGTGGATGCCATCATTTTTATTTAATTAAAAAAATTCAGAAATAGAAGAAAATCCAGAAAAATATAGAAAATCAGTAAAAATTTCAGAAACTTGTAGAAATATTTTTCTAGATACAATAGTCATTTTGATGTCAAAAGATAATGAGAAATCTTGCACACATCATCAATTCTCCTTATAAAAAATACCAATTAAAAATTACAAGCCATTCATAAAAAACACTGATCATTCAAATAAACATTGATTATTTGAAAAATACCGATTAATCAAATTTGTTGTTATCTCTTTTTAATTATTAATATTGCATGTCTATCCATTTGCATCAAAAAACATTGAAGAAGAAAGAAAAACAATAAATACTTGTATCAAAAGAAACGAGATTTGAATGTTACATGTATAAATCTACAATAATTACTATGTAAATATGTACAAAGGGCAAACTCAGTGTATAAAGCTCCCATCAAGGTAGGGCAATAGGGAAGGGCCTTACCTCTACGAAGGGAATGTTCCCTAGGTTATTTCGTAGGATACAAACTCATGGCTCCAAGTCAGAATGGGGTAAACTTACCATTGTGCAAAGGCACACCCTCCTTATAAATATATATAGCTTAAATTGGTGCAATACCAATTAATTAGCTTTCAATGGAAAAAATATGGATAATGTCAAAAAATAATACACAAAAAACTGAGAACTATATAGTTTGACCCTAAATATATGTAATATACAGATATGTAAATTTTAACATTAGTATTAATACCCAACAATCAATTGTTATAAGCTGCTATATATATAAATAACAACTTAATATAAAAATGAAATTCTGGTGCAGGAGACTCTCACCAATATAGGGTCTAGGAAGGCTACAATTGTATGCAATCTCACCATCATAAATAGAGACAGTTTTCATAGAATTGAACTCATGACCCAACTCATGACGAACAACTTTACAGCTGTGCCAGGACTCAACCTCTATTATGTTTTACGAGAACAAAAAAAGTATACGGAAGTTGAGTGCTTTTCACTAAAAAAGATAAGACCACTATACATAGAAGCTACAAGAAAAAGGCATACAATACTAGCAATGAAATACCAAACCCACTACACACGTAATTCTAACACATTAATATACTCTAATACTCTCTCACAAGCTTAGAGCAACTAGCTTGTAACTGACTCAATAGAAACTCAAGATACTTAAATATCGCTGAAAGCAACAGATACATAGAGAAACATAAAAATAAATTATTGAAGCAGTGGTACAAGCAAAAGGTGGAAGTAATTGCCGTAGCACAAGTAGTAGCAATAGGAATAATAACACATAAGTCTAGAAAGTATTATATATTAGATGGTAATAGATTAACCATTGAATGATACAAAAGCAAACAAACAAATGTAGTCTATCCAAAAGAAGTAAAAACAAGTAAATAGATGTAGTCTATTTTAAGGAAGTTTAAATAAGATCTCTTTGTATATAAAATACAAGGAAGAAACAAATACAATACTAACAATGTGGGGCTGAACTCACTACACAAATCAACCTAACAATAAATCATGTCATATCAAAATAATGTAAAAATATATAATAAGCCATGTCATATCATAGACTAAACCCAAGACTAGAGGAGGGTAGAGGAAGAATCAACCTTGAAGAATGAATGATGGGCCTAGGATGGGCAGATTGTTGGGTGGACACATTGGAGAAGATGTGCTTACAAAATCAGGCCATTAGAGAATAACACAGCACACAACCATGCACGAAACAAGGCACCTCTGATGATGTTCACGCAGATATGCATAGAAATAGCCAAAGGATAAGGCCTGAGCATCAAGATAACATGCACATGTAGTTGTCCAGCAGAAGAAAATGGTTCCAGGTCTTCAGCACCTGTCTTGGGTAGCATCAAAGAAGGAAAACAGAAGAAATGGGGAAGACCAATACCTAATCGGGAATAAAAAGAAACAGCGTTGACCAATGCAAGTTCACCTATGGTCAGTCCAAGATTCCTGAAACAATAATCAGTTAAAGTTTCCATTTCCAGGAATTGTAATCCTGTTGTATCTTTGTGATTTATTGGCATTGTAAATTTTCATCCTCTGGGTGATCATTATTTTCATTTGATGATAATCATCCTACTTTCTCCTAAAAATGTGATTTAACAAATTATTCCATGAATGCTATTGATTGAATATCTAGATCGAAATGACAGGCTAGAATAAAACAGAAACCACCACAAAATACAATATATTTCATGAAGGAAATTCAAAAAAAAGAAGTAAGGATGTAGTGCAGGAGCATGTCCACAAACAAAACCAACAAAAGTAATACAAAAAAGGGAAGGAAACATTAAATCCAATTCATCAAGCACTAAAAGAATGAAATAAATATGGAACAAACAAGTTCTGCATGTAGCAGTAAACATGACTCACCATAGTTCTTCACATCCTCTTTGTCAGCTTTTGCCTCTGCAAATTCCATAAGACAGAATAGCAAAAACAAAAAAGAAAGAAATTCTGATAACATAAACTTCAAACATTGAATGATAGAAGAAGATTGAACAAAACGTTTAAAGATGAAAACTTAAGTATATATTAATAAAAAATATGGCAACTATACTATGCAATTACATGGCAAATATAACAGGAAGAATAAGATTCAAACATAATTAAATTATAAATTTCTACCCATTATAGAATGGAAATTAACAGGAATGTGGTTAATAGATGATCCTCAGTTTAATGTGCAAATTAAAATCAACTTGGGCTAAAATACTTAACATTATCTCTAACGCAGTAACACTACACTCAAAGGTAGTGCATCTAACATGCAGTTATGCACAGCCTACAATCAACTCATATTAGCAAGCTATAAAATACATAACTTCTACAGAGATTTGTAGCAGGTAAGTGAGTATAATGGTCAATCACATTGACCGTTCAATAACAACTACGCAAGAAGTCAAGAACAATGGTCAATGTAATTGACCATTCAGAAATGGAAAGAATTGAATAGAACAGCTCTTACAAAAAAAGGATTGTACTTACCAATAACACTATCTTAAAATGGCAAGAATGTTCTTATTTTTCTTTATCATCTCTGATGTGTATCAATAACACTATCTTCCATACTTAATCTCTAACATTCACCAATACTCTACATTCGTGTTCACCACTCTGAAAAATACATGACTATCTTCTAATGTTCCATCACTAAACCAAATGTCCCAACAAAATCTGGCCCATCCGCATACCCAACTGAATTTCATTCCAGGTTCAATCAAGTTTAGGGCTTCAACACTGCACATATTTGCTGGCACTAGTGTGCACATCATCTTCAGAAACCCCCCCACTTCCCAGCCCCATATCATTTGTCTGATTATTTTTTCACATAAAGTAGAACACTGTTTTCTACACCGTAGAAGTTTAAACTACTGTTTCCCAAGTAGAAACATATTGAAGAGTCTTAAATCTCTAACACTAATGTCTCCTTCCTAACTTCACTTGCATTTACCTAGTCAGTCATATAGCCTCTTTTTGAACATTCTTATATTAACATGATTCAAGATTCATGTGGAAGAAAAAGAAAAAACAGTATAAATAAAAGAAAAAAGAAGCTTAAGCTAATGCCAAACTCCACCAAATGAAAAAAACCACAGCAGACTTATGAAGAAGAGCTGAAGACAGAGGTTTCGCCCGGAAAACAATATCATTCCAGTGCAACCAAATAGTCTAACGAATAACATGAATCACAAGGGTAACCCAAGGCTTGCCAACTCTTGTCTTTCCTTTAAACACCTTCCTGGCAACCATAAAGTCAAATATCAGAATGGAAGTCAAGCCCTCCCCCAATCACTTCTGGCAGAAGACTATTCCAAATTTTTGTTTATAGTGCAGCTGAAAAATCAGCAAGAAACATCATTTTCACTCATGCACAAGCTGCAGAAATTGCTCGAGAAGTTTAACCATTTATGACAATAATCTTTGGTGGCCAGCCTCCCATTGATGAATAACCACATGAAGCTCTGACCTTTAAAGGGCTTCTACCTTTCTATACAACCTTCCAGACCTGCCAAGGTTATCCATCACCATCCAACAGTATTGAAAAACAGTCTTTCCCATTTTACCACTCTTTCACAAGAATTAGGGTAGTAAACAAAGTGAATTCAAACCAGATAAACCTATATCTAAGTCAATATCTGTTTAATATCTAGAAATTCAAATAATCAGATTAATATTCGGATAATTACCTAAACATCTGAATATACATCCAATGGATTTATACAAATTCAGGTAATATCCAAATGTTTACGAAAAATCTAAATTCAGATAATGTCCGAATCCTAGAAAAACTCAATCTAAATATCTGAATCCAGGAATCTAAATCCAAAAATCTACATTTCAATATAAACATTTTATATTGATATATTTAATCTTTAAAAAGCAATAATATGAATATCTGAATCAAGATATCAGATTTCTAAGTATGATTATTTTATATTAAAAAATATAAATACAATAATAAATTTATAAATAAAATAATAAATATAAATTATGTTGGATATCTGGATATCTGATCATATAAGCAAACAAATTTGAATTGGAATTAATAGGTGAGTATCACATATACTCAAATTCATTCCAAATATTTTTTAGATATGAAGTTCAAAATCTGATTACAGACCATGTGTTCTAACTCATTTATGGTCTGATGTGATTCTTACTACAACTCATCTTATTAATCATATGCCTTGTGCACCTCTTATAGAGGAAATTCCTTTGCACCAGTTATGCAGAAATGGAGTTGTATGGCTTACCTCCTAAGATATTTGGTTGTGTTGCTTTTGTTCACAATAACACACCTGATTTGGAAAAATTCACTCCTAGGTCTTTGAAGTGTATTATTGTTCGGTACTCACATATTCAAAAAAGTTATCATTGTTATCACCCCTCCACCAAACATTACTTTCTCTATTCGTTGATGTTACTTTTTTTGAGTCTCAATGTTTTTCTAACTCTACTTCCTCTCCTCTTAAAGAGGAGCCTGAGTCTATTCCAATTCCTTCACTTGTTCCCCTTTATACTAATCATTCAACAGGTACACCTTGCATAGGTTCACAAATCAAACATCAATGGCCACAAAATCTTAAGGTATACCAGTGATGTCATCAAAATCACCCATCTCCTACGACTACAACTACTTCCTCTTCCTCACCTCCTAGAACCCCAAGTAACCCAACCTCCACCTCTCATCTTATATCCAATTTTGTTTCATATAATAACATTCATTCTTCCTTACATCAATTTTCCCTTATCATCTCTACTAAGTCTATTCTAAGATCCTATCAAGAAGCTCTAACTCAACCTTGCTGGAAAGTCTCTATGGATAAGGAAATAGATACCTTGACATCTCATGGTACTTGGGACTTAATGCCTCATCCTGAAGGTATCAAGCTTGTTGGATGTCGTTGGATATTTACTGTCAAACTTAATGCAGATGGTTTTGTTGACAAATACAAAGTTCACTTGGTAGCACGAGATTTTACTCAAACTCGTGATATAGATTATGATCAAAACTTTTACATAATAACCCATCTTAATCAAAGTTTAGTAATGAAATGATAAATGATGGTTTCCAACAATGAAAGGTTGATCATTCAACTATTATTAAGCAGAGTCATACAGGTTATTTTATTTGGCTGTTTATCTAAATAATATCTTATTGAAATTAGATGATGTGGCTAGAATTCAAGCAACAAAGTTGTATTTATCAAAGCATTTTACTGCCAAAGATATGGGCAAACCAAAATACAATTTGGGTATAGAATTTGCATATGGATGAAAAAGATTAGTTCTCACTCAAAGGAAATATGCACCCAATCTTCTACAAGAAGCCAAAATTACCTGAAAAGGCTAACAATTACAAGCACTTAATTGGGAAACTCATCCATCTAAACGTTACTTGCCCAAATATTCATATTCAATAAAACTACTCAGTCAAAAATATAAAAAATATAAAAAATAAAAAAATAAAAAATAAAACTACTCAGTCAATTTATGCATAATCCTAGACAAGTCCATTGGGGGAGGTGCTTATGTCAAAGGCACACTAGGTAAAGGGTTAATCTTTAGTGACCACGGACAAATAAATTGAGTCCTACTTGAACTCTAGTTATGCTAATGATCAAGCTGATAGAAAACCCACTTCTGAATATTACACTCATGTTGAGGAAAATCTAATGACATAAATAAGAAAAAAACAAAATGTGATGTCACAGTCAAGTGTGGAAATTGAATATCAAGTTATGACTCAAGTAGGGTATGAAATAATGTGACTGTGTTCACTTCTTACAATGGTAGGTGTTAAAGTAGATCTACCTATAAGGATGTATTGTAATAATCAATCAGCTATATTTATTGTCAACAACCCTACATTCACAAAGGACCTATGAGGATGTATTGTATCCTACCTATGAGGATGTATTGTGCAGAAAATCATACACATTGAAGTTGACTATCATTTTATTAGGGATTTGGTGATAAACGAGTATGTGAGTACTCCATATACTCGATCATCCCAAACACCTTGCAAATATCTTTGCTTAGAGCCTCTCAATTGAAAGTTTTCAAAACATTTGTAACAAACTAGGTATTTTACATATATTTATTCTAACTTGAGGGGGAGTGTTAGAGTAAATCTCATTTTGGGCATATATTGGGTCCACTGTTCTTGTTACCCTATTTTCATATATACATATCTTGTAAATGATCAACATAATATCAATTACACATTTTTCACAATGAATGATAACAACTTTGACAAGCTTTACATGTTAGACCAAGAGAAACTATATCAAACAATGGGAAGAACAACAATATCATTTTGTTCAATCCAAGATCTTCCCCCAGTGGATCTCTTGTCCAAAACCCAAATCCTCATGAAGTCACCCAAGATCACCCAATACCCATCCCATCTACTCCTAGCCTCAAAAAGCTCTAAAAGAAGCTTTTTCATCCATAAGTAATATAAAGCATGGTGACAATCAATTGTTATTGATCTTGAGTGTTAGAGAATATGAGAGAAATAGAGTAATCCCTTTACCAACCCTAATTCTCTAAATCTTATGGGTGTTCCATGCCAATAGAATTCCCCTCCTCCCCAACACACCAATAGCTACCTCATAAACATGAGCATCAAAACAGCCACTACCTAATTCACAATGTATCGCTGCTTTCCCATGCCCCACCCCCACCTCATATCCCAGCACAAGATTTTCATGGGGTGGAATGGTGACCCTATCCCTTGTTAACATCCAATTGCATCCAAGCTTTCTTATGGTGGAAATGTGCCCCTGCAGATTGGTACCCAATGAAGCCACTCTAACCTTGATTTGTTCATCCATCCACTACCTATGTATTATAGATAGAAGAGGTTACCTTATTGATAATTAGGATAACCTATCAATGAACCTCAAGTAGTCATCCAATTCCAAGCATTCTTCCAAACTTGTAGTTTCCATCAATCAAGTTCTTGGCATCATATTCAATCACCATGCAACATGCAGCCACAATTACTTCACAAGTAAATGTTGCACAGAAATTTATGAAGGGAGAAACTCATGATACAAGTGATTAGATTCTCTAACATAGTTACACAAACTAAACACAGCACCGAGCAAACAGCAAGTTTCATTTTGGCTGCAAGTAAGCCTTGAAAATATCACTGGTGTAACCAAAATGACATCAAATGTGCAAGATCCCTACATGATACACAGCTAACTCACTTGACATTAGAAGCACGATACAGTTGTTTTGGTAAAGACTCAAAGGAACAATAATCAAGTGCTAACAACATCAACAATGTGGCCAATGCACTTGACATTTGACAGTGGATTACATGATAATTGAAGCCTAACTACATTGTTCATGTTTCATAAAGATACGTGGCACAATGCCATTGAATCAAGGATAATGTTAGAATACCCTAAAACAGCTCCACTGCAGGTAATAGTCAGGAATCCTAAGATATAACAAAAATAGTTCTCATCATACACATATAACCCCACAACAGTTACAGGCATGGGAAAGGGATAGACATCACAATACATCACACATATTTGACCATTTTTTTATTCATTACAGGACTAAAGAAAAAGGTGCAAGCAGCAAGCCTTATCCTCCAACCATTCTGAGTCAACCTGGTCATCTCCCACAACCAATTGGATTGAGCAATGTGACAACCAATGCAAGAAACAAACACCAATTATATCTTTCAGATTTCAAATGTTGTTTAAATTCAAATTGAATTAAATTAAATTAAATATGATTGTGAGACTAGTAGTTCTCGAATTTGTAAATGATAATAAGTGACAATATAAAACAGTTCGAATTTCAAATGAATTTTAAAGAAACAGCAACTAATATAACAATAATAATCACTACCTAATTTTATAACAAGGGGTCAGGAAGAAACATCAACTAATGATATAAGAAAAACGATAAAATTTTAATAACTGAAAATCATGTTTGGTTTACAATAAGCCAAAAAAGGAAAATGTGGTGGAAGGTCAACTTGCCATTCCCATCAGAGCATTGAATGGAATAAGGATGATTGTATAGCTAAGGAATCTCTGTCACATCATTGAATTAGATGGAAGCAACACTCTAATGATCTACAGCAACAGGGCAAACAACCTTGATAATATTTTTGTATACTATATTAGAAGCAATTAGGATCTTTTAGTACTACACTCCCTTTCTTCTCATAAAACAAATAACATATCTATTCTGCTTCTCTTATCTAATTGATTTAAAAAGAACAAACAATAAATGTCCTAATCCCACTATGATTAAAAAGGAGCATAAACAAAGTAAATGAAAACAGAGAGACTTTAATGCTACAAAGCATTTCAAAATAGCAAGAGCAAAGTAATTGATGATTGTAAGGTCAAATAGAATATACTTAGATTCAACAACATACCAATAGAACTTTTGGGTTTGCTATGTGATGACCGTCCTGACTTAGCGATCCTTTCACTTGGTTGTAGTTTTTCTAGTTCTTGCTGTTTTTTGACATTTTCGTCCGTATATGTCAGCAAACGTTCTGTTCCAACCCACTCATCCCAACTATTTAAATACAAAAAAGAAATGCATGCTGAATGAATGCTAAAACCAATACATTCACAAAAAAATCCATTTAGGTATTACTTTAATACTAAAGTACGATTTATTGCAAGTAGAAAATATAAAGAAATAATACTCTTTTAGTTGAAAATATAAAATACGATTTATTTCCTGCAACAATATTTTCCTATAGGCACAATCCTTTTTTTAGGTTTTTGTTTTTAAATTTAAAATTTAAAAGAGTCCTAAATTTTAAAACATTTACATCTAGAGTTAATAGTTGTTTAGTTCTGTGAAAATTCTACCATGTATTTATAGATATTTCAACAAAATTTACACAACTTTTTGTTTCATCTCAAAAGGAAAATGAAGGTAATAACCATATTGGGTATAGACACCTTTTTAATTGTAGTCCCAACAGACTATTTCAAAAAGTTTTAAAAATCAATTCCTAAAATGGGAGAATCATTATAAGCATATTTTCTAATATTCAAAAGAATAACCTATATTAGATGCGAAGAGAGAGAAAATATTATACCATAGCATCAATGGCTAGGTTCGTAAGCCTCTATATATGCCACACATGGATACTAAAAAAATCAATATATATATCTAGCTACAACTTACATGCTTGCACTTCATCCAAGATTGACATGTAAATGGAATGTCTTATCCAAGGGTAGTGATTCATAACACAACATGCTACCCCAACACACCATCATCCTAGTGGATTTGCAGTAAAGAGGTTCATCTCATAAACAAGTTAACACACAATCGTTTAATAAAAAGTCATATGTGGGTTTACAACAATAACTCGACAAGATCTTGTTTATCCTAAGTCTTGATAGATATCAACAGTAGCATTGTTTGCTGCACGCCCAGAAATATAGATTATCACCAACTCTGATATTAGAAATTCTATTCAATCTTTCCCGAGCATTGGCATACGTGGAAGAAGTTAACAATAGAGTTCACACAACTGTGGATGCCAAGTAATGTCTTCCCTTTCCAAAATAGTGTCCATCTTGAATTTTGCATCAATGGTCCACACATTCAACACAATTTAGCTTGATCTGCTACTCTTTATCATATACAAGCAAAGCATCCTCATTTGAACCTTTACGTAATTTTTTATAAATTTTGAATATATTAACAAATTATTTCTTATATGTTAGTTACTCTATTAATTATAACCTTCGCTCTTACTACCTTTAATTATTTTTAACATCTTTATTTGTTTGCATTAATTCTCTCATAATTGATGTCTGTAAATTTGTCCAACCTTTTGAATACATATGCACAAAAAAGAAAATAAAATATCCCATTACAGTTCAAGTCGTAATCAACAATAAAATAAAATAAAAATAGAATTTTTTTCACATATTTTTTAATATGTTTATGAAGTTTAAAGTTACAATTGATTTATGGTATGAAGCACTTTTCAAATAAAATTTATCCTCCACATTTTATTGTGAAATCATGAACATTATTATATCATTTTCATCTCATATAAAAATAACACTCTCAAATAGAAATAACCTTTAAATGTGATTTTCCTGTTTTTTGAAATGTAGTTTCTAGTTGATAGCAAGTAGAATTCTAAATAGATTTTCTTAATTATTTTAATAGAGAAAGGTTGACATTAATGATTATATTATAATTTCTGTGTAATCTTTACACCTAGCATGTACGATAAACAAGTAATTCCAGATAAATAAATATTATTTAGGTGAGTAATCTTAATAAAAAATGAAATATGTTGTCATATTCAATAATAATTAATAAATTGTATCATGTCTATCATGTATTTTGAACTATTTAAGATAAAATACCAATCCATGCAATACATGGCACTATTACTAATTACCAGTATATGATGCAGACATTGTATCACCACCAATGCAGTCATTTTCCGATTGGAAGTGATCTTGTTCATCGCTTTCCTCCAAGTAATGATTTTCATTTTATGTCTCTGGACTACTGTTGGGAATTTTTGAATGACATTTCCCTCCACTGGTTGCCAGAGGGGCTCAACCAGCCTAGATCCAACAATCACATGCTTTGCATTTCCAGTCAAATCTGCTCCAAATGTATGTTGTGCCAACTGGGAAAGATTCTCTCTTACCATGTCAAGATGTTGGGACCCTGGTCAGATACTTTTAAGACAACATTAACACCTATCCAGAATGCCTAGCCACTGTGGACAGGTTTATATCCTCTGGGGATCACCTTACGATTACAAAGTTCCAACAAGACATCAGCTGCTTCAAAGTAAGATCATGAGAAAGTTTGGTGTGAGACGTCTTTCAATCTCCCAAGGACCCCTGCAACATTAGCAAAAGGTTTTAGGCATTACAAGTCCAATGGAATTCCCGAAGAACTAGATTGGATCACTCTTTCTGGAGGGCCAGACCAAGCCACCAAGCATCAAAGTCAATCTTCCCACAGAACAAGAGCACTTCCAAACCTAAAAGTCTGAACATTAAGAAGGTCCCCTCTCCAAGTATATACATATGCACATGCATGCATAATTAGATGTGTACACATGTATATATGTAAGCATATTACATATGCAAAGTACAGACATATGTGTAACATAACTATGTACGTAAATAAATACATGAGTGTACAAGTACAATGTACAAACGTAAGAATAGGCACACAATTGAAAGACAGATGTAACAAATTTCTATCAAAAGATAAGCATATTGCATGCGAATTCAGAGGGAAACTATATTATTTCAAAGTGATGGCCCAAGACTTACTTTTTGTTCCAACCCTGTAAACAAAGAAAATTTCAGAAAAAAAAAGGTGAGAGATATATCAATTATTTCAAATAGAGAAATGGGAAAAATATTGATGAGTGTAACTTCACAAACTTACCGTATAGTGCACAAAATATTTCCATTCCTTCCGAAATTCAACTTTTTGAACCTAAAATAGGCATATAAAATTAGTGCAACAATGATTGACAAGCAAGCAATGTTGTCTATATATTAACTTTTCAACGAGGTTATGAGATTATGTGACCACATGCAAGACTAAATTGGTGAAACAACCAAATAATTTAATTATAACATTAACTTTGGCACACCAACACCCATTGTTAGCATCCTCTCATTTTCCAAATATGCCTTTCTAGGAACATTATGATCTCCAATTCATAGGAGGATCTGTTTCCTGAAATAATCCATCATTATATACACAGCAAATTCCTTTACTTGCGAAATAAACCACAATTGTGGATGCATTAGTGCATATTAAAGCTGAGGGACTTGGGACACTTAGGTACCATTTAAAATATATATATATATATATTTTCAGTACTTCACTATTTTATTGTTACGTTAAATGAAATTTATGCACAGATCAACAATCCTAATAACATCGACATGTAATTATAGACATAAGTATACATACATGCATCCATATTTGCATGCATGTAAGCAAACCCTTGCCTGGTTTGGCCCAACAGCTAAAGGTAACAACGTGGCATGCCTTGATAACTATAGCAACCACCTTAATAAATATGGGAAGATATTTGAGTGAAGCAATAGAATACAAACATGAAAGACTACTAAACAGAAAGCATCGAAAAGGCCAATAACAGATTAAATTGTGAATATTTTGTCACAGCCAAAAAATGATAAAATTAGATTATTATTTTTCCTACAAAGAGGGTACCACGACAAAGTAGTGAGAAAATGAGTTGTGTTTCTCTCTGAACATTTCTTTGAAAGAGAAAACATTGCAACTTATCTTGGTATAATATGCATATATAGTTGCAATACAATAACCACAGGTTGTAGTTAGATAAAGCAATAAGCATTCATGTGAATATGCACAATGTCTATTCGAATTTATAAATACAGGTTACTTATTTTATGAATGAGAACCACCCTATTTACCTTCAAAAAACATTATAGATCCATGATTTAGAATTGCTATTGTTAACTGATTCTTTTAAACTTGCAAGGATTCTCTGCACCAACATTGGATTTGGAACATGAAATCTCTTACATAGACAACTAATGACTGGAAGAAATCTAGTGTTATGTATGTGTCATACTAGATTGCCTTATAGGGAACCAAATAGTGCCACGTTGAATACATTAGAAACTTTTTCTTAATACATTAGAAACTTGTGTTGCTTGATATGAAGCTAGGCTCTCCCCCCTCCTAACAAGCTAACTTTTATGGTGGATTCTCTTAAGCCCATGTCAAATGATATTGTAGAGCAAACCAACAATTCTATTTAGATTCCTAAAGGGGCACTGAGGCAATTTGAAAAAGGGCTACCTCCAACCACATGAAATGAGGTGAGTGAAGCTATTCAAAGCAGTGTTGTCAAAACCAAACCAGACCAACCAGTTAAACCAGTTGGAATAAGAACTGCTACCTCTACCAGGTCACACAGGTAATGGATTAGAGTCTTTTAGCAGTCAAACCAGCTGACCAAGTGACCCAACAGTTCAACTGACCAGTCGTGGCTGAACCATTCGAAGTAGATCAGGTTTTTAATTTTTTATCTTTTATTTTTATCATTTATTTTTTATAATGTGATTTTTGTTAAATTTTTAAAAATAAAACAGTAATCAAGTTTTATATCACTTATATATTATAAAAATGACTAGATTTCATATCGTTTATATTTTATAATGTGATCAGATTTTCTTAGAGTAGATTGCCAAAATTTATTTAAAAACTCTAAAAAACAAAAAATAGTAAATAGAATGTTACTTCATCATGTTGACAAATTGATTCAACGAAAATGATATTTAATCATGTTGAATCTAAATAATTTTAAAAACGGTAATTAGAATCTTATTGTTATTATTGATTTACATAAAATGTTACTTCAGCACACCACACATTGAATATTCTTGTTGGCTTATTAATATTTTTAAAAAAAATTTCTTTAACAGTGGTTAGTGATGGTTATTTTACATGTTAGTAATGGTTATAGGTTAGTAATGTTACATGTTAGAATAGTCAATGACGTAAAAAACAGAAAACATACATTATATGGATTGAAGGAAAAAGCATTTTCCAAAAAAATTGGACTTTTGAACAGGTGTTTTTGAAAAAAGGTATTGATTGAAAATAATTTTTTAAAGATACATATGAATGCTAAATACATTTTAAAATATACAGATATTAGTTGTACATGATCCATCATTCCATCGATGGCTGCATGCAAAATGACTTGTTGAAATCAATCTATTGCACAATCTACGTGCAACATTGTTAAGCTAAAGGCCCTACATTGACGTTCTAATATAGATAAAAATAGTCAAAGGTTCACACACCTTAATAGGCAGGTGTAAATAAAGTAGTTAGTCCAAAACTAGGAATGACAACTTGAAATATAGAAACTTCAATCGTAAAATTATTGAATTAGTGAATATAATGATAAGAAGGAAAATTAACAGGTTATGTTTGCAAGAAAATAAATAGTTAGACGAAAAATCTAGATTGATGGAAGATAGTGGTTTTAAATTGCGGTATATAAAAAATATAAACATAGAAATGGAGTTGAAATAATAATTGATAAAATTTTAAAAAATGAAGTTGTTGAGGTAATAAGGATAGGGGATAAAATTATAATAATTAAACCTGCAATAGGAAATGAAATAATTAATACAATTAGTGCATATGTTCCACAAGTAGGTTTGGGAGAAGTTGTTAAATAGCAATTTTGGGAAGATTTGAATAACTTAGTTCATCGCTTACCTACTAATGAAAAACTTGCCGTTGGAAGGGATCTAAATAGTCATGTAGAGGAGAAAAAATCATGGAGGATTTGGTTTTGGTAATAACAGAGATGATATGGATATTATAATAATAAGGAAAATTAACATATGCTAAGGAATACGAGATGCCTTGGAAGTGAACATGTAATGCTACAGGAATGCATGAATCAAAGTTGGAAGTCAGGCATCAATTCCCATAAAGTCACAACTTGGATTCACGTAGGGAGGGACTTGAAAAAAATAACAAGTACCTAATCTCTTATACTAATGGGGTACTTGGATCTACATTTTTTCACCTATATTAAATTAAACCTAACAGTAAACAGATGTATAAGTGATAAAAAACCGACTGTATAATCATAAAATGCACATTTATATGACTGTTTAATTTCGACCATTTTTCCAACCATTTTTGAAATAAAAAGGCTTGGAGACGAAACCATTTAAACACCATATAAACAGCCATTAAACTATTTTTTACAACATTGAGAATAGTTATTGGTTACAAAGGACATGTGACTTGTTAGAATGGTTTTTACATGTTTTAATAAAATGTTTCTTTTCATTGATTTTTATTTTACTAAGTTTTGCATTTTATTAGGCATGTCTAAAACATTGATAGTGAACATATCATCATCTGGTCAAGAATCCATCAACTAATAATTAATTATGAATTATCGAATAAATTAATTATAAAATATGACACCTCGATTTAATGGGTCCTGTGACCAATTGGACCCATAAAACGACCACCCCTTAACTATTCCAGGTCAATGACTGGTCCGGTTCTGAAAACATTGATTAAAAGTGGGACGTCAGATTCCAAGGGAGTGTCCTCAAAAAGGACTACCTCCCATTGTTGGATTCTCATTCAAAGTAAAGTAAGCCATTATAAACATCAGATTGAAAACTTGGTGGATTGTTATGTAACATGCTAATTATGGGAAGCCAAATAGTCTCACATTAGTTATATTAGAAACTTGTGTAAGTTCATATATAAGTTAGGTTCTCTTCTCTCCAACGAGAAGGTTTTAGGGAGGATATTCCGAGGCCCGTATCATCTAGAGAAGAAACCAGCCAAGCATTGGGAGACTCCACGTCGATGACCCCAGACGTCGAACGAGACAACCATTTTCAAGTACAAGCAGAGCTAACAAACCCTAGTTCTTGAACAAATCAGCAGACCGGAGAATCGAACATTGAATCGCCACCAGAAAACAGAAAATGATGTAGTGATACACTAACCCCAATCAAATTGGGAAAACCCCAAGGGAAATTACACAGGAAAACTGACCTTGGCTTCGTACAGCAGGGGTCCGTGAAAGGCGAGAACCTTCTCGCCTTCGGAAAACGTGGCTGGAGGAGGCGAACCAGACGCAGAAGGATCACTTTTAGCATCTCCGGCGTCGGCTGAAGTAGCGGGCTTCTCCTTGACTGCTCCGCCAGCATTGGAGCTTCCCATCTCGGTCTGATGAGTGGCTATTTCCCGCTTCCATTCAAGTCCCGCTTGCTTTCCCGCTTGTCCTTAAATAGAAAACGACAGCTGTAAATGTTGATTTTTTTTTCATAATTATTTTTTCATATTAACGCACTGCATTCGTTAATATTAAATAATCAAGATTAAATTTTGATTATTTTTTCATCTTAATCTCATGTGAATCTTGAGTATGCCTTACATGAATTAAGATACTTTAAAGTTAAATATTAATATAAATACTATAGATATCTATAAATACTGTGCGTACTTTAAGTATGCCTTACATCTATAAGAACTATCACCTCTTATTAATGTTTCATTTACTTTTTAAACTTTAACTTCAATTACACGTAAATTTTTAAATATTATTTTCATTATATCAATTTTTACTGAAGTTGACTTAAGTTCTTAAATTTAATCACATGAATTATTTGCTACGGGGTATTGAAAAGCAATTTACACAGCGGCTTTGAATTTCGGCTTTGATATCATCGCATTAAATGGTGCGTGTTGGTTCCGTACAGTTAAAGTATAGATATAAGACTTTCAACTGTCTCTTGCATTTTTAATTTTAAATTTTTTTATTAAGATATGACTCATAAAAGTTAATCTTATTTATAAATTTACAAGAAGTTCGATAACACTTACAACTATAGGTGTTTACGATCACGAGGACTTCTTTTACATGAACGCTATTCATACATTACTAATTGATTAATTCACAGATTAATAAAATTGTACCCAAAAACTGAAAATAAAAATATAACAATTTTTGCATCGAGAAAGTGTATTTAAGTTGTGATATAACGGTGTATATTTAAATGGTTGCAGTTAAAAAACAGTTAGATTGATCAACGATGGACCGACGAACGATAAAATCAAAAATGTTGGTGGCTCTATCAAAAATGATTTTGATAAATAGTCACTCACTTGACAAGAGGCGGTAATATAAATTATATTTGTTAACAAGGTAAAATGATATTTTTACTGTATATTGTTAATTCCATATAATAGAAATCATGTCATAGTTTTTTTTAAAATACCTTACCCTGTATTGATAACAAACACAGTAATAGTAGTAAGTGTTTATTTGATTTTAAAATTTTAAATATTAGAGAGTGTCGGAGTTACGAAAAAATTAAATAAATAGAATATAATTGTATAATGAGATAAGTTTGAAATTGTTTCAACTACCGTATACATTCTTTCAAAATTGTTTTTCGTTGCATCCTATTTGTTCGATCATGTATCTTAAAACAGACAGCAGTAGCATAGCATACAAAAAAGTTTCACTAAAAATTATAAAAAGAGTTTTTTTTTTTTGTTTAACATTAATGACCGAAAAAATAATACATTTTAAGGATGTATTTAATAGAAAAGTATTTTACTTTTAAACATTACAAATAGTTTAAAGTTAAATTTTATAAATTATAAAATAAAAATTTATATACGAGAAAAAAATATACGTAAATTTGTATAAAGTTAATAAAACCTTGTTTTTTTTATTAGCAGAAAAAAATGATTTGCAGAAAAATGATTTTGAAATAGAAGAAAAAGAAGAAGAAGAAGAATGTAAATGTTATTATAAAATTAATAGTACTTTTAAAAGAAAAAAAAAAGGGTTAACGTAACACTTAAAATTTAATTAACAAAGCTTATAAATGAAAAAACTTTTAAAAGGAAGTAATAGAAAAACAAGCGGCGTGGTTTGAGTACCGCCGCTCCCAGGAGGGCGGTAGGAAAGGCAAACACGAGGTTGCCGGCGTCCTGCGCACTCTCTGTTCGTCGCTCCACCTGAGTTTCTCGATTCCTTCTTTTTCTTTCCTTAAATTTTCATTATTTACATGTACGTGGATCGATTGCAGCCAGTTCCAGATCCATTCTCACTCTGTTGCACTGCTTCAGTGTTTCCGGGAAAGAGAGGAGAGTAATTCAATTCAATTGGGTTTTCTCTCACACTTCAAGCTCTTATTCTGCAGCAGGAGGTACACAAATGTCTGGTCCCGGGCGCACCTCCTTTCAGATTACTGTATTTTATGTGGGTGGAGGGCTGTCTCTCTAGTCAATTATATTCCTTGGTGTTTCTGTTGTTGCTTCTTTTTCCTTTATCCAGAATAGGTTGAATTCGGATCCTTCCGTACGATGATTGTTTTTATTTGGGCTGTTGACTTATAAAGTAAGTAGTATTGGAATTGTGTCTTCAGTTGCTTGATGGCTGAAAGCGATACATATTTTTGTCATCTTGTCCAACAAGACGACGAAATAGTTCAGAATTATACTCTAACAGTCTTTTCTAACTTCCTTGGTTATGATCTTCTTTCACAACTACAGATCAAACTGGAACTCAGTTGTGATGGGCATCTCCTCATCACCTCTTCCGTAGTTCTTTCTGGATTTGGATGCTATCTGTGTGTTGCATGTTCATTTAGAAGGTTGGCATCCAAAAGCGTACCATCGTCCCCATTTTGTTGTTTCCTTTCAGTTTCATTGCCTGGCACAACTTTGTTCTTCCCACAAATATCCGGTCGGAGCTCTCTGAGTTCATTTTAGTTCCAGTTTCTGGCTTTTCAACGGATCACTTCTAGTTTCTGTTTTTTATGCTCACAAAAAGGTGATCTGCAGAAATAAAGCATTTGGATTGCATGTTCTCAACTGCATGGCATCATCATAACGTCTTCCAAATTAATTTAGCTGTAAAAATACAATATTTTAATTATCTTGACATTTGGTAATCATTTAAGTCTATAATACTTAATTATCTTTTTTAGTTGTTTTACTTGTTGCATCATGGAACATAAAAAGCCAAGGTAATTAAAAGAGAACATGGATGAACATCTTTTTTGTATATACTATTTCTTTGGAACCTGAGAAGCAAGAATGGTAATAAATGTTGCTTTAGCAAATGTTTTATTACTTGCATACATTGTGGAAAGTGCAATCAATTTCCCAGTCTTCAATGAGAGCAGTTCTGTGTTCTACCATTATTAATAAAAAAATTGCTAACTATATGCTGTGTCAATACCACATAGTCTGCTGCTATTTCTCTATTTCCTGCGGTTTTTCTGTTTCATGCTATCTATGGATACTTCTTTATTCAATATGTCCCTTAAGAAATTATATAGGACATATTTCTGATTGAGGATTAACTGAGCCGAATGATGGAAGTTCTGGCTATCTTTTTTTTAAGAACAGACAAGATTAAACAATGCTTGTTTAGATAAAGTTTTTCTGTATTTCTTCAATGGGTGATATTATTACCAAGACAGTCACGATTCCTTTCATTGATTTTTGTATTTTCTTTCACAGTAATTTATTCCTTAGGTTATAGAAATACACCAATCTTGCACAATTGCAGATTATCTTACATTTTTATTGGCCATTAAAAACTGTATTAGATTGGTGTTCCTTTGATTAGTATTTTGGCACTGCTTATTGATTGGGGATATTGGACTAATATCATATTGCTAAAACTAGTTTTCCATGTTGTGTAATTATTTATCTATTACTGTAAAGACAAGGGATCATTATCTTTATCTATGCATATGATTGCAAAGTAAGTCATTGTATCAAATCAATTTGTTGGTTTACTTTTCTCTCTTTACTGAGATCTGATTTGCCAAAAAGAATTTGGCAGTAGGTTATTGAGTATTATGTTATGTAGCGTGTTATTGTTATCTGGATCCTACCAAGATCCATTTACCTATATATATATATTCCCCTCTTGTAATGGAAAACCCTTATCACTTCTTTCCCAAAACCTTCTCTCTCAACTTGGTATCAGATGAAACTTGCTTCCACTGGTTCTCTTCCATGCACCGCCTTTTCTCCCAGAATAGTTTCACCCATTATCAATGTTGGGTAATATTGCCACTTTTTGTCATGGTTACTATAAGTAAGTGGTCGTGATGGAGTTGGAAATCAATTACTTTTTGTCATGCCTTAAAGAAATTTTAACTTAATAAGAGGTAAGGAATTAGGTTCAATTATTCATGGCTACTGAGAATTAATAACAAAAATTAGTTTGTTATATTGGCAGTATGAGAATCATAGCTGCAGGACCGAACTACCTTGTTTTCACATTTTTTAGATAATTCATGGTGGCTCTACTATTGCTTCTAGGGATGGGACCATAAAATCAGCTATTGAAATTGAAAGTTGAAACTCACTAATGGTATATTAAGTGGGGATGTAAGTCTACGTTAAATTTTTGGTGTTGAATGAAAGAAAATTACAGATAGTAAATTTAATTGTTATCTTCATTTCACTGGAATATGAACATTCATAATTCCCATCAAGTTGAATATAATATAATTTTCAGCATGTACAATTTCCATTTCTGATCAGATAATTCTAATTTAAGAGCTTTCTTGAACATCCATCAGGTCATCCATTACAACATATAGGAAAATGCCTGCTACATGTTTACAACTTTGGTTATTGCAGTAGGTTTGATTATCTTTCACAAATAAGGATTGATATCGTGCCAGACTTTGGTGGGGTTGAAAATGTCACATATCAACAAAATTTTGACATAACAATGGAATCATGGGAAAGAAAAATATCATGTTTAAATAAAATTTCATGTCAACATCGGTTTCTATATCATGCTTGCAAATAGAAAGTGTCACGTGATGTTGAAATTTTGTCAACATAAGTTGATGCTTGATTCCGTGGCTAGAGTATGTTAGATACTTCCAAGCCTGACCGTGCACATCAAGTTTTCATTGGATATCTAAACCAACTCCTGGGTATTTATCTTTATTACTACATCTTTTCTTCCAATTTTATATGTTACTCACCCAGCTTGTAATTTCTTTGTTTTATCAAGTTGGAACATGGCACAGCAAGTTCGTCTCTCTCAACCTGCAGAATCTTTTGAATTAGTGTCATTTGACAATCCTGAGCATGCTGAAAGTGTTGCACTATCAAACAACTATGTCATCCCCTGGATTGACCCTAGCATGTTGAAACTCATGCATCGTATTGGGAGGGGGGAGTTTGGTGATATTTGGCTAGCAACACACCATGTGTCCACTGATGATTATGATGAATACCATGAAGTTGCTGTTAAGATGCTTCCTTCAGTCAAAGAGGACCAGGCCCTTCTTACAAAGGTTGGTGAAATATTTCAGAAGTCCCTGGGGCTGGAGGATGTTTGCTTTCTACATGGTGTTACAATAAAAAATGGAAATGTAAGTAAGATTATTTCTTTGTGGAAATCATCTCTATCTTGTTTAAATTGTGTCCACCTTTGGGGAAGTGAAAAAAAGACTTACCTTTATTAAGTGGTATGTTTCCAGGTCTGCATTGTGATGAAGTTCTACGAGGGATCTGTGGGTGATAAACTGGCTCATCTTAAGGGAGGCAAACTTCAAATATCTGATGTTTTACGGTTATAATCCTTCGTAACATGTGGATTTTTTATGCATTTCTCATGTGTATACCTCATATAAGTTATAGATATGAATGTGTGTTTTATTTATCAACTGCTACATATTTGTTTCTGCAGATATGGGACCAACATGGCTCTGGCAATATTAAATTTCCACTCTAGAGGTCTTCTAGTTCTCAATATCAAGCCTTGTAACTTTCTTGTCAACAAACATGACCAAGCAATCCTAGGGGATATTGGAATTCCGTTTTTACTCTATAAAACTCCATTATCGAATCAGCACTTTGTTCAAAGACTTGGAACACCAAACTATATGGCACCAGAACAATGGCAACCAGATATCAGGGGTCCAATTTCTTATGAAACAGATACATGGGGTTTTGGTTGCTGTATTCTCGAAATGTTGAGTGGCGTTCAACCTTGGAGTGATAAGTCACCTGCTGAAATTTATCATATAGTTGTGGAAAAGCAAGAGAAACCAAAGATCCCAACTGACATGCCTCCTTCAATAGAAAATCTTCTTTGTGGATGCTTTGAATATGATTTACGTGATCGACCATCAATGGAAGATGTTTTATATGCCCTCAACAGGTCTGTTCTTGTCCATTCTTCTATTTCGTCTGCTTTTCTTTTCCCTGACATTATGATAGCTGCAACCTATTATTTAAGTTACAATAGATTTTATTTTTAAAGACTATGCCGATGCTTTAATTCTAGAATATAGTCTGTCCGATATGTAAAATAACTTGCCAATCGAGTTATAAGATACATCTTGGACATGCTTGTTTCTTTGCCGTTATGAGATCATTTTTTGTGTTTTTTGACAATTTTTCATAGTCGATAATCGTGAGCAAAGAGAGAAATGTTGTGTGAGGATCATCTTCTAATTAACGGTAACCAGTATATGTGATTGATATGCAACCACACAATGTTTATGTATTCTGGACGGAGTTACTCTGCATCAGACTAGATTTGCATTGTGGGTCATTAAGTGCCCTAGGGGATGAGACTTGGTGGATCTCAAGATGATCTCCCTCATTTCATGCTAATCCTTTTGGAACATGGGTAATCTCTAGGATACTGGCCATATACATATAAGACGTTTTTCTTCTTCTTATTTTTGTGAAGAGGGTAGAGCTCTCCATTACCCATTCTCTCATAGTTGAATTTAATGGAACCAGCAAAAATGACAGCCAATACTCTAAATCTCGATATGTAAGGTTGGCTACATGAATTATTTGTTTTCTATATATGCTTATTTGTCACTAAGTCTATTGTAAATTATGTAATTTCAAATCTATCCTTACCATTTCTACTCTAGTACTTTTTGGTCTTAATATTGCCTTTTTTGTTAAACCTATATTAATTAATTCTCTTTCTTTGTAGATGTAAACTGTAAACTTTCTATGGATACGACCAAATCGTTTAGGATGATTTCTCTGATTTTATCTACAATAGACAAAATTAGTACTTCATTTTAGATGAAAGCATTTCTTATCTCTTAATTTATGACCGTCCAACCTAGCATTCACATCTCTACTGTAATAACTTCTTGCACATGGATTTCCTCAAACCATGAAAATGAAATCATTAGAATGGAAATCCGATTCAGCAACTTTTAATTTGAGAAGGCTTATTTTGGTTGGTTGTAAAAGTAAAAAATTATTTTTTGCAGTTTTACATTTTCAGTTGTGTGGATGCCCACCTTTAGTGTACTTGCCATCGACAACACAATTATCCCCACATCATTGTTGGTTCGTAAAGTGATCCAAAAGGACACACACACTCATTGTGTAAAATAAAATTTTCGTAATGTATACGCATTTGGAGTATCATCTAATAATGAAAAAGCATGCAGCTGCAAGGATGCAGTGTGCGGTGGTGGGAGCAGTGGTGTTGGACATGAAGTGAACGAGGGGAGTGCGATGGACTGGCCTGTTTCGAAGGACCGCCTTCAAGTGGGTGATATCGTCCGGTCGCGCAAGGCAAAGAAGCCTGAAAAAAGCATGGAGATTCCGGAAGGTACCGTAGCTGGGTTGGAAGACGAAGATGAGGTTGTTCTGGTAAGGGTGCATGGATTGCGTGGTCCCCAACGGATTCGCTCGTCCGCACTAGAGCGAGTCGCGTACGGGTTTGCGGCTGGCGACTGGGTGCGGGTGAGGGTGCAGCAGGACAAGAAGCAGTCACCTGTTGGGATGCTGCATTCGGTGGGCCGTGATGGCAGAGCATCTGCCGGGTTCCTGGGGCTGGAGACTCTCTGGACGGGCAGCCATTCTCAGGTTCAGATGGCAAATGCGTTCCGTGTCGGTCAGTTCGTGACACTGAAAGCCAACATCACCGAACCCAGATTTGAGTGGCCTGGTGGTCGGTACGATAAAAGCAAGGGATCATGGGGAGCCGGCAGGATCTCGCAGATCCTTCCTAATGGGTGCCTGCTCCTCAAGTTTCCCGGAAGGCTGGTTATTGGCGGACCCTGGAACAAGCACAACCTGCTGGCAGACCCGGCGGAAGTGGAGGTTGTAAGCTTCGGTAATCGCCAGGGCGTGGCGCAGATGTACCAACACCTGGAAGACTTCCACTGGGCCGTCAGGCCGTTGGTGATTGCCATGGGCATATTCACAGCTCTCAGGGTGGGTGTCCTTGTAGGAACGAGTGTGGGCATTGGGCGGAGGAAGCGCCCTGCGCAGACGGAGAAGCAGCAGCAGGACTCCGGTCAGAATCCAAATGCAGCGTGGCTGCCATCAAATGTAGCGAATATGCTCTTCAGGGATGGCACAGCGCCGACACCACGGTAGACATCCCTATCTCCGTCTCTGTTTCCCTAACTTCGTCGACTTATCTCCTTTCTGTAAATGTATACCCAAAAGTTTCCGATGCTACCTGCAACATCTTTTAATCGTGAAGGCAATCGGGCATCGTCTTATATATATAGTTGGGTTTGCCTATTAATTTATCTCTTCGTCCGTTACTTTTAATTGGGTACTCCATCGCCTTATCTATTTAACGTAAGTTTTGTTTGCTTTGGTTCTGTATATTGTGAATTTTTTTTCCATTAATTTTTAAAAAGTACAGATACCCCGTAAGATAACTAAAGACTAGTAGTTTTCAATGGCTTGGAATATCCTAGCTGAGTGACCATTGGTAGTCTGAAAAAAAAGAAAGATTGTAAGTCTAGAGGAATGAACCAATGGTCTAAAAATAATTGGGTTGTGCGCAACGACAAATTGGGTGGTTGAGGTTGGGAGAAGGAACTAGATGTGGCATCGGAGGAAAAACATCGGTGATGATGTCAAGAAATCTTGCATGAATTGAGAGGCCCTTATCCTCGTTTCTAAAAAAGAAAAGAAAATTTATATCAATAGTTAAAAATCATTATATTATAAAATTCACATATATTTATTTAATTCTTTATTAAGTTGCTTTAAAAACGTAAAAGTTGTGAGTCCGTTTGTTTAAATTGTATTTTTTTACTATATAGTTAAAGCTATATACAATAATATTTATCAAATATCTTTAATAATTTACATAAAAAATTATATCAAAAACTTATATTATAAATCATGTAATTTTTTTTTAAATATAAATTTATTTTATTTAATTTTATCTCTTAAATAAATAGATTCTTACGTTTTTCTTTTTTTTCATTTTTGTACTTCTAAAGTGAAAAAAGTAACGATTTTAAGATAGAAAAAAGTAAAAAAATAATTTTGATAATAAAAAAATAAATTAAAAATATAAACATTATCGTAAAATTAAAAACACTTATAAAATTGTTTTTTTAAAAAAAAAGCCTTAAACGTTACAGCGGAAGAAAAAAAACTGCCTGCCACACACCACTTTTCCGAAAGAAAAATAAATTGCTCTTCGAGAATCAATAACTGGACGACCGTTCGCCGTCCGTACGTGATTAACGAAGATGTGGACGATAGACGGGAGAACCGCTCAGGCCCACCCGACCCTCCGTATTTGTATGTACGAGATTGAGTTGACTTCTATAGGTGGGAATAAGTGGGATCGGTTGGTCAGGGAATAAATAAACTAATATAAAAAACACTCACCGGACGGCCGAGGCGATACGTTGATGCCGTGCCACGTAAGCATGAATAATAAAAATAAAACAATACCAAACGTTACCGGTAAATTTTTTTATTATAATTATAATGCAGAGATTGTGATTTAATAGCAACGATTATCCATCTAACCGAATTGTGAATTTCAGTATTATTACATATATTTTTTAATTTTATAATAACAAAAATAATAATTATGAAAGAAATTATCGAATAAATCAATTTTTATTAAGATCATGTTTGTTATTAAGGTAAAACAAGATAGGGTAAGTAAGACATCTTTTTTTTACCGTTATGGTACGTTAAGATAACATAATTATTACTTTGTTTATCTTATTTTATTGTAATTATTGTATATAATTAATAATACGTAATAACATAATTATTATAAATTAACAAACATAACCAAAGATTTTTAAGATCTCACCTCGTAATAAAAAAAACCAAGGATAATAACAGAAACAGCATCATACATAAGCGACAAAAACGGCAACTAACAGCCCACGTCTTCCGGACCAGGGGGGAAGGAAGGAGCCGGAGAGGGTGGAACGAAGGACCACACGAATGGAGGAAGAGAAGCGCGACGGAGCTCCTCCTCCGCGTTGCTGATCTCGCCTTGCCGTTCTGCATCGTCCTCGAAGGCAGAGAAAGGCGGCGGGGGCGGCGGCATGGTTAGCTGCGTGCGCATGAATCGGTGCAGCACAGGCCTCTGGCTTTCCTTTCCTGTCCCTTCCCTTGTGATTCTCCCCCGCTCATTTCGTTCCGATGAGAATTAGAAAAAATAATCAAGGCTGCAGCGTCGGCGGCTGTGGTTTGGGGTTGGAGCTTGTCGTCGGCCTGTGACGTGTTGGCGTTGGAGGAATGAGGATTATTTCGATCTGGTACGGTGGCGTTCTTCTTTCATCTTTTATTTTCTTCTTCTCTGTTATGTGTATACATCACAACCGGCTTATCTTCTAGTACCATTTCTCTGTTCTTCTTCTTCTTCTTCCGATTTTGGCATCTCCTTCGTTTGGATTATTTCTGTTGTAAGAGATTCCTGATTTTCAGGAGTCACGGCGGCGGAGCGGTAGCAGTTTTTGATCGCCAATAGTTCCGCACAGACCTGATGGCTGCAGAACCCCAAGTCGTAATAATAAAAGGTACAATTCCCTTGGACTTCGTCGCAAGTTCTGTCCCAGTACGCTACTGCCGCCGCCGCCGTCGCTGCTGCTGCTGTGCTTTGAGTATCGCCTTCTGGTGCAGAATCTAAGTTCTGCTGTCCCCTCCTATGCATCTTCCTGATTCTTACCATTCTCTAGACCACTAATAACATCGCTCTTCTCTCAGTTCCCCTCTGTTAGTCCGTTTCGTCGTTGTCATTTATAAGTAAAACGTCAGTCATCGTTGTCATCATCCACAGCAAGCAAATGGCTTCCTGCTTCCAAGTATTATTCTTAGGGAAAAAGAGGAGGAGGAGTAAGAACGAGATTAAAATCAACAATTCACTTCCTTTACAGCCAATGGCTTCACCGCATACTATTTCCACCTTGCCACCACGGCGTCCAGCGCCCACTCTTTCTGCCTTGCCTCCACGGCGTCCAGCGCCTAATCTTTCTGCCTTGCCACCACGGCTTCAGACGACCACGCTTCAGACGACCACTCATTCCCCCGTTCCGCGACTGCATCCACCATCCACTCTTTCCGTCTCGAAACATCCACCTTCACCACCTACTCCTTCGTGCTCTACATCTACTTCCTCTTCTTCTGGTGCGCCGTCTCTGTCATCCAGAAGGACCTTTTCGGTTCCCGAGATGCAGAAATTGCCCAAGAAGAGATTGGAAAACTTGGAGTCGTGGTCTATGCTGTTAGAACCGGGGACATCTGGGGAAAAGGAGGTGTCTTCCATTGTCGAGGAGGAGGAATGGACAGCTGATCTTTCACAGCTTCTTATTGGGAATAAGTTTGCCTCTGGAGCAAACAGTAGGATATACCGGGGAATTTACAAGCATAGAGCTGTTGCTGTCAAGATGGTTAAGATGCCTGAACAAGATGAAGAGACGCGAACACGTTTAGAGGAAGAATTCAAGGCTGAAGTCTCCTTACTGACTCGCCTGTGGCATCCCTCTATAGTGCAGGTGAGCTCTTTCCTAAAAATTGTATGTTTCCCCTCTCCTTTTTTTGGTTTTGTGTTTAAGTCTTAACAAGATTTCATCCTGTCATGCTTAGCTGACTACTGATAGCATGTGCTCAGATAAATATAAGATCTTTGCTATCTGATGTTTTTTTCACTTGAAATTGATTTTGGGATGGTTAACATTGTTACCACAAAAAACTTCTTTCACAGTCTAAACTATTAATAACTGTAGATCAAGATGGTGAATCTGTTTGTTCGACTATTAAAATGCATTGCCTAAAAAACAAGAGGATCATATTTATATTATGTCAATTTAAACCAATATTTAATTAAGAGAAATATTAGATACCCAAGTGCCATTATTTTTGCAATTGGAAAGATCCATTTTCTAGTTCTAGCCTCTAGAGATTGATTTCAAATCCCCTAAATTTTGTTACACAGGAACCATGAAAAAATAAACTGAAGCAAGTAGCACCATCGGATCCATCTTATTCTGAGTGCTTTCAACACTTGCAATAAAGAAGATAAAGATACATAGTATTTTTCACCAAAAACTTGTCTTGCAAATACTGTATTTAATTTCCAAACAATCTAAACACAATAAAAAGACAAATTACGCATGCATAAGACTTTCATTTCATCCTAGTGTTGTTATGAATTGAGGGAGTTCTACAGAAGAATGGTCATTTACATAATGACGATCTTATTGATGCCACTGCACACTCTTAATTTTCATCCATTCGCAAGATTCAGATTTTTGTGTTGTCATCTTGTTTTTCTTGCAGTAAGTATGTAAAACATAGGGAGATTGTCCAAGCCATAATTAACATTACTTTTCAATTTTTCTATTTTAGAATCATTATAATATGTTATTATTCACATTGAGAATAGTTGGATATATCATATAAATTTATGTATTCAAAGTCTAGCTAAATTTTTTTGAACCTAGATGGAAATAAATGATTTACGCTGAATCATACATTTGTATGAAATTGTTGTTGATGATGGACATTCTATGAATTATCAAATATTGGTGTCATTGTTCCTAGGAATACATTAGCTAAGTTTTAGTCTCTTTTTTCAACTAGAATGATGATAATAATGATGTACTTATTGTTTGATCATGGTGTATTTATACAATTTAGGCAAAAAGTGACCAATTGGATTTGAGTTTTTCAGGCCTTTTTGTTGAGAAAAATAGTTTTATATCAAAAAAGATGAGTGAAACTGAATCCTTTATATCACTTGTGAGTCTTTTTCTACTACTTTATTGGTTTTAGTGAGATAAAATCTATATGATATTAAAGTCTGTCCATGTATACTACACACAAGACATTATGTAGAGTATTTTAATAAGAGACTCATAAATATAGGAACGTGTTGGGATAAATAGTTTTACATTAGAAATAAAAAGTGAAACTGAGACTCTTATATCATTTGTGAGTCATTTTCTATTAGTTTTAGTAAGGTAAAATCTGTACCTTTGAAGTGGAGTTGGACTTTCATTAATCTAAATTTCTTGTAATGCTTCTCCTTAACTACAAGACTAACAACAATATTCTTATCAATTTGATCCCAAGTAATTGAATAGTTCTCTATGTCTTTCGGATTTGTTTCCTGCAATTTGCATCTAAAATAGTTGGTATGAAAATGTACTATGAATATTAAGCCGGTCTTTAAAATATGAAAATCAAAATCTAGTGTTGGCCTTACGATTTCCAAGCAATACATACTTCCTTCAAAGGAGATGATTGTCAACATTGTCAACATAGAGACAGCTTATGCTTCTCAAACCCTCGCTTTATCTTACATATAGGGCAAACTTGGCCATGAAAATATGATAAAACCATGTCCATGGGTTGGGAAGATAACATAAGATATTTTATATTATAGGATGGATGGATTTGGGGTGCATTTTGAATTTGAGTAGATAGTGTTTAAATTCGATCATCAAAATGCAATTTCTATTCCAATTAACCATGCTGGATACCTATCCAGAACCAACACAACAAAACATTTAAAAAAGATGGTCGTAAGGACTGATAATACATGTTATAGTTCTATGGTTTGCTACTAGAACATTCAATATGGGACTATCATTGAACAAGGCCCTATTCACTCCAACACTAGAACATTCAATGGGAAGTGGGGGGTGATGGCCCACATGTGACCTACAAATAGAGCATAATTTGGTGTTTTAATACCATGTCAGATCTTTTTACTAAAACTAGCTAGCTAATGGAAGGTGAACCAACTATTTTATAGAATTATAGTTTGCCACTAAAACATTCGATGTGAGACTATCACCCAACAATAAATATACAATATATTTAGTAAAGATATGGTTGCGATTATAATCACAATGTCATGTGCACAACACTTTATTATTATTTTTTTTTTTACCATTTTGTTCCCTGACTCCATGTTGTTATTTGCAACAATAAATTCTTGTTTCAATATCATCCTCATAATTGCAACAATGTACTTTTTCTTCATTACGTTTAAACATACTAAGGCTATTTTAGTGTAAATTAATGATTTATCAACAAGTATTTTATTATCTAGTGCTTGGTATTTTCCCTTGCAGATTATTGCAGCATGTAGGAAACCTCCTGTCTATTGCATCATTACAGAATACATGTCTCAAGGAACTCTGAGGATGTACCTGCACAAGAAAGATCCGTATTCTCTTCCAACTGAGACTATTCTGAGGTTTGCTCTTGACATTTCCCGAGGTATGCAGTATCTTCATTCACAAGGTGTAATCCATCGAGATCTGAAATCTGACAACCTGCTACTGAATGATGAAATGCATGCTAAAGTAAGTGATTTTGGCACATCATGTTTTGAGACTAATCTCTGTCAAACTAAAAGTAACATGGGAACATATCGCTGGATGGCACCAGAAATGATAAAGGAGAAACCATATACTAAAAAGGTTGATGTATATAGTTTTGGGATTGTGCTCTGGGAACTCACAACAGCACTTGTTCCATTTCAAGGAATGACGCCTATCCAAGCTGCATATGCTGCCAGTGAGAAGGTGATTTTTTGAAATGCCATTCTCAACTTTTTAAACATTGCAATAGAGTTAAAGCTATTACACTTGAGAAAAAATCATTCCTTTTCATGGAAATAATCAGCAAATATTGTCACCATTAATCATCAACTCAAGTGTAGCTCATTAACCTGGTTTGTCTAATTTAAATCTGATGTGGTTTCCTAGTGAGATCATTATAATTTTTGTACATTTTTTAAATATGCTATGCTTACAGCTTGTTTTCAAACAAGTATTATTATATTTCTCCTATTTTTAAAGTGATAGCAAAACAAGATCCATATGTGGTTTGTCTTTCTAGTTTGAAATGGAAAACAAATAGTGATTTATGTCCTGAATTTATTTTGAGGCCTATATCTGTCTTTGTATTTTTACTTAACTAGTATACTTAAAAATGACGCTTTTAAAGTTTTTTTTGAAGGGAATACTTTTTAATCTTAAGTAAAGTTGTACATGGTTATTTATATCATGTAGTATTTTATGTACCAGTAATTAACAAGATTATTAAGGTAGGCAACGAGGCATGCAGTTGCTAAATGTTGTCAGGCATTTTTAAGCTCAGTTTTTTATGTCTTGCTGGATCTTTCATCAGATCCAGTGATGGATACAACAAAGATCCATCATGTTATAAGTGCTTCTAAGAGGATTGTTAAGGATTTTCAGTTAGACCTGAGTAATTGGACCTTTTGTTTTGATTGATGAATGTTGTTGACACTTGTTTACAAGTTGATTTGTGACTCTTTAATATTATCTTTACTTTATATTTTTGTTCAAATATTGCATTTACATTTTACGATGTTAATCGATGTTTTACCAAGTTTAAAATATTTATATTAATTAATGTATGATGCTTTTTAATAATGCTTTTTTCTTCAAAATAAATATAATACATGCCTAAAGGAAAAAAAAATTATTTTTTTATTTTTGGACACTTAACCAGGCATTGGGTGCCCACATTGTTACAACTTGATAGAAAATAGGACTTGCAGGATTTTAGTGATTTATAAGCCTGTAATACTAGAAGAACCGTTGAATTGTTGAATGATACAAAAGTGTTTCTCTAATTATTTGTGAAAAACTGCTCTATGACAATTCCATTAGTGTACTGAAACTCTGATTATGATGTGGCATATAAAAGCTTTGTCATTCATGTCATTTATTCACTGTGGTGCAAAATATCTGCTCCTAGTTTCTAAGCCTGGATATTGCTCAAAAAATCTTAATTAACGTTATTGCGCTTTTGGTTTAAAAATGCAAAACAAATTTGAGATCTATGAAAAGTATTTTCCTTTTTTTGTTATGTTGGTACTCGTGTACTTTGAAGCATGATTTCCCTTGTGTTTTAGGGACTATTGTTCTATTCCTTGGTTTGACAGTGTATCTACTAGTAGCTTCGTCCAATCTGTATGACATTGTAAGGGCCTAATGACACCCAAGCCATTAAGTGAAGCATCTCAGTGTATATTACTGATAAGAGATATATAACTAACGTGTTTATGGAAACATTTCTTGTGATAAAAAATATTTAGATCCACTGCAAAACTATTGCTGCATTTGTTTCGTGGAGCCTTAGCTCCAATTCCAGAAGCTCGCTACTGTTCATGCTTCAGTAACAAAAGTTCAAATGGTCACTTCATGGCTCTCCGAATTTGCCTTGAAATTTGTGTTTAAGCGATATTTTTAGTTGAGGAGTTGAGGTCACAAGTAGTGTTTGTTTGAAGAAGCCGACACTTATTTCTTGAAAAGTTTGTTGAAACCAGAGACCATTACAAGAGCCCAGAACAAAGGCAACATATGTTTCAAATAAGAATTATTCTTTGTTTCTTATTTTATTTTTCTAATCTGGTTACTGTAATATTGGATTTATTTTCTCAATAATTTTATTGTTTTTTGACTTACTTTCGAATTGAAATTTAGGTGCTTTTATTTATAGGAAATTGATCCTATGGTGCAAAATGGTTATTGTTTTCTGATAAAATAAACAGGGTGTAAACCACCTGTGATTTTGTACGTAATATTTCCTCACCAAGTAAGTTCTTGAGGGAAATAACTTGAGTTCAAGTCCCAGCATTATCATTAACCATTCAAAAAAAAAACAACAGGTGGGACGGTCACTTCTTCTGGGATATTAATTAGCTACCATTGACTGTTGTGAAAACTTCATCATCAACTATTCTGTTCGGGACTTTATTCCTGTTTAATGATAGGACGAACATTTTGTGTTATGTTAGAGGAAGTCAATCCCTTTTTTGCAATAATATCAGGAAGTTGTTGGAATTTAATAAAATTCGCAAATTACTTTGGCATGTGATGTGAACAAGATGGATGGTTCAATACACTTGGTATTGAAATTATGACTTTACGGTTAGCATAATCTAATTTTCTTTTCATCTTTTTCAGAATCTGAGGCCGACATTATCAACAGTTTGTCCGACTGCACTCAACGACCTTATACAGGAATGCTGGGCAGCCAACCCTGATGATCGACCAGATTTTTATCGCATAGTATCGGTACTAGAGAAACACGAGGCATGCATCAAGGATGGGATGCCTCTTCATTCACAGACAAGGTTGCAAGGTCAGTTACCTTTCATGGAGCGCTTCAAGAGCTGCATGTCAATCGGAACCTCAACACGTGTACAGGCCTGATGTATTTTGCTACAACATAGGTTTTTCCCATTTTCTGTATACGGTAGAAAGGTTAAAGTTTACCATCACCAGTTTGACCGTGGACATCTTTATACTTCTATAAAATCACTAGTGATATATTTATATTCTATATTTGTGATTGGTTTGATATTATTTTATCACAGGCTTGAACTTTATCCGTAATTATAGGAAAGAAGGCTTTCTTGCTGATCAATTTTTCATTCTTGTTATTTGTTAGAGCCTGATCTTTTGTTTGCCTATAAAGATGCATGTATAATCAGTGGTGGAAGATTTTCTGCAAGGATGATATATTTTTCTGCGTTCTTGTCTCTGCCTTGGTCATTCTGTTTTACAAGCAACTCCCAATGCGTGCCGGAAAGCACCGTGCATGAACCTCGGATGCGTCTGAGTTCAACCAATGGAAAACAAAATCAACTTCAAGCAATAACGTGGCCATATGGAAGGTTCGTGTACATTTAAAATCTTGAAAAGGAAAAATTTTAAATTTTTTTTTATAAATTGAAGTCTTTATATATATCGAAAAATTTTAAATTTTATAAATATAAATTTTTTCTTTTATTTTTTATTTGTTAGGTTGAAAAAATGTTTACAATTAGTAAAAATTTTATTATGACATAATTTGTTGACATTGTGTCTTATTCAACTTTTATTAATCATTGTTAAAGGAAAATATGAAATTATATTTGAAATATTAAAATATAAAATATTTATAAAAAAATTTAATTAATTTTTTAATACTTTTATACATTTTAAAAAAAAATTATTTATCAAATTTTTGATATATACAAAACAGACTTTAAAAGTATATTTATTGACGGAAGTTAAAATAGTTCTCGTTGACTTATTTATCCGGTAGATGTGTTTATTAAAGAATTAGAAGAAAATTAAAATATGAATGCTTGTATGTAATATCATACATAACATAATATAACATAACAACTGTTATAGAATATGATTTTTAAATTAAAAATATAGTAATATTTATATTAACATGTTAGTTAAAAAGTGGATCATTCAAGATAACAGCAAGGATGACTTCCTATACGGTGATGCAAAGAAAGAAGTAAATGTGAAACCTTCCCTGGGAAATAATAGCACGCTAACCTTGCTTTCAAGATAAACAAATTGACTAAAATGGGCCTTCGACAATCTTTTACGAAACTAACATTTTCTATGTTAATTCATTTTAGGTATATTTTGGTTTTGTTTGATAAAATTAATATATTAGATAAATTTAAAATTTATTTTTTAAAAATTATAAGAAATATTTTTTTATTAATCTTTTTGATAATAATAATAATAATAATAATAATTTTTACTTTTATTATATATTTCATATAATAATTTTTTTTTGTAAATTTTATTTCTAAACGAAATCTCTATTTGGAAATTGTCTAAACAAAACTGAATCATAAATGTAAAATCTCACGATGGTACCTGCATATCGACTTTTTTGTTTTTTTTTAAATGTCTCGATGTTATTTTAAAAAATTTAAAAATTTTAAATTTATATATCTATTTATAACTGTATTTTCTTAACATAACAAACACATTTGCAAAAAAAAAAATAAAAAAATCTCTGACTTACACCGTGTAACTAATGAATGTTAAAAATCCCACTTCGGGAAAAAGAAATCCTGGTATTATTAGCGTGGTCGTTATTTTCAAAAAAGAAAAAACGTGGTCGTTTGCGTTCCACGTGGGAGTGGGAGACGTTTAAATACGGACCACTCGACACAAGCAGCCGTGGCTTCCGAGTCCCACCGGACGGTCGGAAGAGTTCCGTCGAATGCAACGGGAATGGAATCGCCCTCTCTCCTCCAACTCCCACTGTCGTTCGCGCTACTGCTTCTCGGCCTCGTCGTCCTTCGCAATGGGGAGTGCTCGCCGGGATCCCCCTCGGTCTCGAGCCGCACACAGCCGCCCTCCAACAGAAGCGGAAGCTTATGCGAGGTGCTAATTAGGCCGATGGGATATCCTTGCATCGACCACAAGGTACGCGATGATTACCGACAGTAGCTATTCCGTAACTCGTCATTGACGTGTACTCGTAATCTGGAATACGTCTGCTATTGCATTCGTGTGATTGTAATAAAAATTACTTCTCGTATTCCATGGATTGGGTGATTTTGGTGGGGAACGTTTTTTTCCACTACCTAAGGTGCATAGATTGGGTGCTTGTGGTGGAGAATGTTTTTTTCCACTACATAAGGTTTGGTCTTGTCTCTCTCACATATGAGCTCTCTCTCTCTCTCTCTCTTTTTCCCACCTATGAGCTCTTAATCAACACGTAAAAGTCCGGGAGATGGCTCAACAAGGGTAGCAAGACTGAACGAGGATCATCCGGTGTTGGAGCCGAGGCTGGAACAAACTTGATCACTCGCATGTGACTGAAGATGGAATTTGCAAGGTCAATCAGTTGACACTTGGTGTCAAGGACGCTTTCGTGCTTAAGTTAGAGATTTGGTGGGGAAAACTAGATTTAAGAGTGATTGGAACGAGGATTTACCTAGTGATCCGTGCCTTTTGTAGTGGTAGAAGATAACAAGTATCATCCGTGCTTTGCTCTGGCTAGGATGAAAACACGTGTCCTGCAAAGGACACATGAGTAGATGAGTCCATCTAGAATGTTGAACGAGAGTATGTCAGTCTTGGGTTCCATTTTCCTTGTGATTCAAGACTTAGGGATTTTCTGAGGGTTGGAACGTGTGTTACTTGTGATCGAAATCATGCATGTTTATATATATTTAGTTATAATTATGTACAGTTTTGACTCCATTATTTCATAAATAATGTGCGAATACGTGAATAATTATAAGATAACATCAAAATATGTGTAGTAATATCAACAAATGTATTTTCTTTGAATATTATACAATATTTGTATTTCATTAATTTATATCATTATATGTATATATTTCAATAGTTATGTTTTAAGTATTATTCCATTTAAAAATTTATATTTAATTTTTTGCAATGAAAACATATTTAAAAAACTTGTATATAAATTCCCTTGCACGAATGGAGGAGGGAGGTGCAATTCCCCCTCCCTTTATGTGGAGGAGTGACCCTATGTTACTCCTCTTGTTGATTGATTTTGGTTAATTGCAACTGATGATCAACACTATGTACGTGCATGGGTGCATTTATGTTTGGCAAAAGATCTTCTCAATTAAGATAAGGTGAGCAACAACCAAGGTGTGATCAATTCATGCCTTAATGCCTAGGTGTTGTTTAGGTACTTGCTTTAAAAGATATGGTCTTAACAGCTCATAGGTGTCAATGAAAAATGAAGTTATAGTGTGAGTGAGGTGGGGTGTCTTAAGATCAAGTGGCTTGCACCTTGAGGATTTTTTCTTTTAGGGAAGATGTTAGGCTTATTTGGTTGGTTAAATAGATCGAAGTATCCAAATACCAAGTATCTATATTATGTGTCTCCCTCTTCATGTAGTGGCTATCGAGCCATTGTATGAGGTAGAAGTTGGCTTATCGAGGAAGCTAAGGTGTGTAGGTTATGTGATGCTTTGTTTCTTCTATCGGATTTACTGTAAATTAACCGGCTTACCTCATTTTCCTTATTCAATCATGAGAATATGGGTATTTAGCTATTGTGTTGTCCTTTATTTAGGCTTGGCATTCACTTCAAGAGATATTTAGGTTGGGATGTTTCCTACTAATTTAGGTACTTTCCCTTCCTCTAGTCCATTGGCATCAAAGTCTAATGTTGGTTCTCGAGGCATAGTAGTATGTAATGGTAGGGTCATGCTTGATGTTAGTGTGAGCATACTCTCATACGATGCAAAGGCCAGTGAAGATGTATTTGTGTGGATAGGGGTGAATGTTGTACTTAAATGCTCAACAATGATTGTATCCTTAATTGTAGTTGAGTCAATTCCTTTAGGCCTAAGGGAGGGTAATGGTCTAACGAATCTTAGTGTAGGTACCCATTTCATGTTTGTTTTTGAAGATAGTTCTTCCTTGAATAATAGGGACCTAGAGAAAATTAAGAAGGTGTTCTCAATCACCCTAGTCTTGATAGCAGGGTATAGGTTGCTGATCCCCTTTTTCTAGTGTAAGTCTTCCTAGAGATGAGAATCATGCCTCACAGCTGATCATAAAATTCATCTAGCAATTTGCACTTGTGGTTTTTACAGTGTTATGCTCCAAGGTTGAAGTGAAGTTGACAACCCTGATGGTACATTGATATTTTTGTTGCCAAACCAATGTCAAGGCAAGATGGTCGGTAGTATACATCTCCATGCACTCGAGAGAAGTTGGTGGAGCTCCTTCGTACGTTATGAATTGGAAAGCAAAATTCATTTTTGTGCAAGTTGAGCCCAGACTTGACACTCTTAGCGAATGGAGTTGTGTTTTTTTTGGAAGTATTCATCTTGATAACTAGAACCATCAATTATTAATGATCAACTCCATTCGTAGTTATTAGAACTAATAGGCGTTCACCATTGTTATCAAATATTCATGGAAGAAAGATGACAAAATGTATCTTAAGAGGCAACAACACATATTACTTTGAAAGTCAGTTGAGACAAACTCACTTTGGATGTAAGCCACCTATGGTCATTTAAAATGGAGTACTTTAACATCCGTAGATGTCCTTTCTATCCATGTAATCCCTGGATCCGTAGATGGGATTTTTAGTTCAGTGTTGTGAAGACCAAATATTTGTATAGACCTATTTCAATAACTTAGAATCTCCATGAAAATCAAGTTACATTGTTTGAGGACCAAAAAGAAGTCCTTAATGGAAATAGAGTTTTTTTTGGCCTGGCATTTCATCAAAAAGGCATGCTTTTGTTCATTCTGCTCCATCTAGATAGCAAATGATACTTGTTCCTTTATAGCTTACTTCTGTACTCTTGAACCCCTACAAACAGCAGTTTGCTTTTTCCAATGATCTGTGCCTTGATTTCTAACTAGGATTGCAAAAATTCCAGGATTTAAGCCTTGAATATATAAAAAATAAATCAAAAGCCTATGTCCTTCAGGACTATTGTCTACGAGTGGAGTATGCAACTGCATGATGCCTACTGTAGCATTTTTACAATTTAGTCCCCTTTAAAAATTCAAGTGTTTCTAACAGCCTTCTTCTGTTATCTTTCTCATATTCTTTCTTATTTTATTTATGCATACCACTTATGTAGGTTAAGACAGAGGATGGCTATGTTTTAGCTATTCAACATATACCACATGGTAAAGTCAGTCTGAAGAAGGAACCGTCTTCACCTGTTTTTCTTCAACATGGACTCTTTATGGTGAGCCTGCTGTCAAGTTTATGTTTCGTATAAAACCATTGTGAGTTGTTTTATCCATCTATTACATGTTTTAGACTGAATTTAAGATGAAAGTATTCACTATGAATTAAAGTATTCTATATATAGGATATTGTACTCTTCCTCATAACTGATGACACACAGTAGTATCATTCTCTTCTCTTCTTTCAACTGGAGTTGTAGCTGTTAGATTCATACATTTATAGTTGGTTGCCTACTTAACACTGACCCTCGTTTAGCTAGGCTTGGGTTTGACCATGAAGGGGTAATACCTTCACAAGAAGAGTTTGGAGAGTGCTTTACACATGACTAACATTTTGTTACCATTAATGAAAGTCTTGACATTGAACCAAGGGAACCTTCTTAAAAACATTTTGGCATATAATGTATTGATTAGTTGTAACAAGTGAGGAGATAAATTTTATTTGAAAATCACATTCAAATGCAGACATCAAATATAGGCCATTCCATTTCATAGAAGAAAATGCCTGGGGAACTGCAGCAACTCATGTAATATTGCTAAATTTTCTCATGCATTTATTTTGAGTTCCTTCATCCTTGAAGTTTTCCTTTATTATGAATAAAAATGTTACTATTGAAAAGTTGACATGGCACAATAAACATTATCTTACAAGACAAGAAAATGGTTTGCACTTGACAAAATTTTGCTCTTATTATCCTAGGGATTTAACTTGAATGAGTTTTTCTTGTTACATTAGGTGGATTACATGTTCTTAAAATGTGTGCACTATTTTTTGTGACTGTAAAACACATGCTTTGACCAGTTTCTTTTGTACTTGCTAACAAGTGCTTCTATCATTTAATCACTACATCAATTAGTATTTGTTTTAACATGGTGTTAATACTTGCTGGGAACCCTGACAGGGTGGTGATGCATGGTTTTTGAATCCCGTAGAAGAATCATTAGGCTACATTCTTGCTGATCATGGGTTTGATGTGTGGGTTGGAAATGTGAGAGGAACATATTGGAGCTATGGGCATGTTAGTTTGTCAAAGGATCAAAAGGTATATTTTTCTCATTCATACTTCATACTGACTTAAGTGTTACTGCCTTTCTTTACTTGATGGAGTTAATGAAAACGTATCTGTTATGGACGATTGTTTTTATGTAAATTTCTATACTTCACTGACATTGATTTCACACTCTTCAGGAATTAACGACCAAGTAGCAGAAACAATTCTGATAACTTGTATAAGACCAATACTAACTTGCACTTTCGTTATGTATATAATTGGCACATTTTGGTCGTCAAAACTTCCATGAAAACCCAACAAAAAATTTAATGGAAACATCAATATGGGAAGGTGTGATAGACAAGGCCTGAGGTTTGATTGAATGCCTAACTTGTAGGCTTCATTTGTTCAGAGGGACATATGGATGCCCCTTTTTGATGACCATGCCAGTCTCTTTCTTCAAGAGAAACACTACTGGGCACCTGGTTTAGACATCCAGTAGAGGGTCCTCACGCCTGTGGAGTGTCATCCAGACAGTCGGATTGAACATCTAAGATTGTTTCTATCCCCAAACAATGACGGGCAGATATCATATGAGTCACAAAATGAGAATTATTGGTGTATATCTGTGGTAGATGGTAGACCTACATTTCACCCTTGAGTGTGCAATGGATGGAGTATACATTTGGTTCATGTTCTGTTGGTTACACAGGCCCAAATGGACATAAGATTTGATTGTTTTTGCAACATGTCTGCAATGCTAGACTTACTTTCTCCTATCCAAGACCCTTGAAATTTCTTGCATTCTATCCAGGATTATCAAGGAAGCATTCCAATGGAAAAAGAGTATGCTTTAATAATAGAAAATTCCATAAACATTCACCATTTCATTCAAAATTTATCTTCCGAATTAAACCTTGAATGAACAATAAAAGACAATTCTACTTTGATTTTATTCATAATAAAATGACCTCAAATCACAAGGTTATCATCAAATGTATCAAATACATTACTTTTTATTCATTTTTCTTGTGAAATATTCCATCTAATAATTATATTCCAACATTATAGTAGAAAGTGAAACCCTAGGCTCCAACCTAGGTTTTCTCCAAACCAAACCCCGCAACATCTCTAAGCAGAATCACCAGTTGCCCTTCCTTTGACGTTCTGAGGCTGTCCATAGTTGTCTTCCTTGTCAATGAGTTGCTGAACAAGTATCCTTCTCCACCTTCTACACATACCAACAAAAGTAGAGCAAAAATTGAGAACTTGGTGGAAAGGCAATTGAATGGAGGCTGAGTTGTTGAGAGGTGCAGGGTGGCTAGGGGAGAGAGTGGAAGAGCATGCCAGATCATTGTGTACATGCAGTTATGGAAAAAAATCTGTTTATTTCCCTATTCAGACAGCCAGGTGGACATCCAGTCATGCACTATTCTCTCCTCTCTTAATTTCCTTTTTTAGTTATGTGCATGTGATCCTTGATCCAGACATCTGGTCAGAATGCTATTTGGGTTGGTTGCATATGTTTGCACATAACTCCTACATCAATGCCTTCCACTTTCCTTCCTTTTAAGCGTCCCTCATTATGCAACCTGTTTACACCTCATCAGGGCTTAAAAATCGCCACTCATTGCCCCACAAAATGACCAAAACAAATGTTTTGTTTTTCAGGGGAAAGAAGATACATGTATACAACCAACATACATAACTTGGAAAGGTGGTTGGGTCATGTGCAGCTTGCAAAGATCCTTAGGAGCTTGACTGTTCAGTCTAGAACTTTCAATCAAGATCCATAACCAATGTACCTCTAGGTATTCTATTTTGAAAAATATAAATGCATGTGGTTATTTTGTAACTTGTAAGCTTGGATCAGTGTGCATAATAGGTCAGGTAACTAACTCAGACTCCTATTCAACCCATTGTAGCATTATCTTGGGATGATTTGTTGGTTGATCAACTCATTGTAGAATCTAAGTGTTGGTTATAATGGCCAAGGCATGAAGAATTTAAGGATGGGGAGATGGTGCTCATGATAAGGGCACATTTGTAACACAGATTTATCTTGAGCTATTTTTTAATGACTTAAAAATTTACTTATCCTTGTTGACTTATTTATACTGAAAATTCACATTTGCAAATTTTTTTCTTCTTCAATAAGATATCCATGTTCAATTAAATTACTATGAATGTGAAATAATCCTTGCGACTTTATATTACAAATAAACTGATTCCCAGAACATTTATCTTTGCAGGAATTTTGGGATTGGAGTTGGGAAAACCTGGCACAATATGATCTGTTGAGCATGATAAACTATGTCTATTCAATGACAAATTCTAAAGTTTTGTTTGTAGGACATTCACAGGTTTATATTGCATGCATTACATTACACTTAATTTTATGTTTCCTTTAATTTTATTCAATTGTGTATGTAGGCTCTAATTCATTCTAAAAAAATATTGTGAGATATTCGCTGGTTTACAATACATTACACTAGTTTTTTTTCTTTTATTTATGAAATTATATATGCAAGTGCTCATTTTATCCCAAAAAATTCATTATGGCCCTTTTATGTTTGTTGAAGGGAACAATAATGGGTTTAGCTTTCTTTACCATGCCAAATGCAGAACTGATTGAAGCTGCTGCACTTCTTTCTCCAATATCATACCTGAATCATGTTAGCTCACATCTTATTCTTAGGGCTGTCAGTTTACATCTTGATCAGGTAAGACTTTTATCATATTACGTTAACAATATATCTTCCTGAATTAGAACACATGGAAAGTCAATTCATGAATTTATCACAAAGAGAGATTAACTTATGTTTTTCATATTTTCTTTTCAGATACTTCTTTCCTTGGGTGTCAATGAGCTCAATTTTAGAAGGTTATCTTTGTCATGCTCTATTCAATATTATCTTCTTGATGATAGCAAGTCAGCTATTTTATTTTTATAAAATCACCATTCTTTGTTGGCATGGAGATGTTGCCTACTTTGTGGATTCTTTTTTTGCAGTAATCTGGGTATCAAGATTGTTGATTATTTATGTGAACATGGTGTGGATTGTTCTAACCTTCTGTCTTCCATAACAGGTATATATTTTTCTATTGCCTTTTTTGTACTTGCTTTCAATTCTGATCATTACAAGGAGCTAAGTTCTGTTGGTGAGTGTTAGTTGTTACTATCATAGTTGATTTATTATTGTAATATGATAATTTAATATCCATTTTGTTGGTGTATGAGAGTCTGATCTTTGTATGTCATCTATAAGGCATTTGTAAGTTAAAAGGTGTCACAAGTATGGGGTATTGGAATATTTAATCCTATATGGAAAATTGGTGTGGTGAACTTGGATTTAATACACTTGTGTTTCTGTTCTTCCATTATGAATTAGTTCTAAGATGAAATTTAATATATTTACCAAATCTTATATATATGAATGTAACTCTTCATTAGTGGAATCTAATTGCAACCATTCTCTTTTCTCACATAGTAGTAGAGCTCAAGAGAAAACTGTAGGACACCCAAAAAACTGCCACCACCCACCACCTCAACCCTAGCTATCTCTCTACCTCTCCAACTATATACAGCCACCACAGGCCACCTTCTAATACCACCCCAGGCTGCCACAGCACTCACCACAATCCCAGCAACCCTAGCTTGCCACCACCAGCCACCAATCCCTCCTCTGCAGGCTCTGCCAGGGTCCTCTCTTTCTTCTGTAGCTGTTGCTCAGGTCGACTGCCCCTCCTGTGCTGGTAGTCATAGCCTTAGGAATAGAATTTCTAAAATGAATACAATGTCTTTCTTTCACTTGAATGCCCTGAACATGTCACATGGTGAATCCAAAAAGAATCCTAGTCATGTTGTATTTGACATTTGTCAATTGTGCATGTGATGTATGTTTAGAAGAATCCTTGCTCCCTAGCTGAAACTCATACAGTAAGAATTTCATGGTTGGTCACTAGAGGTTTCCAAGAATATAGATAACAATGGTGGAAATTCTTTTGTTAGGCCATCCATTGAGTATTTCAGTCTCATAACTACATGCAGTGTAGAGTAAGGCATGTTTTGCTGGATTCAGTCTACTTTTCAAGTCATCAAATTTCTGTTGCTGTCTCCTTTTTCCTCAATTTCAATTCAGAGTTCATTGAATGAATTATTTCCAGCATCAGCTAGCAATTTCTTGCCATTTTTATCCATTCTCGTTTGTACTTGCAGTTTGAACCTTTTTGATTGCATCCATCACTTTTTTGTCCACAATGGATTAGGTGGTGACTCTTTGTTTGAGTATTTTCTGAATTTTTATTAATGATTTGCTTTTGGATTTCACTCATTGTCTTATTCATTTGATCAAACCACTTGTGTATTCACATTGAATCAGATTCTCCATGGTCACAACCTGGATCAACTATAGGATCTTATTAGGGTTTGTACCTTAAAAGCCTTATCCTCCTGAAAAGGATTAAATACATACTTCCATATTTTTCTTTTTATGTCCAAACAAGATCCCAATAAAATGCTTTGGTTCCCTATATCTTTGATAACAAAGTTCCTTTTAGGATATTCTTTAGCTTCTAAGATACTTATAGAATCACTAGTCAAAATATTGTCATTTACAAATATTGTAAGAATTACGCTTCCACTGTTGCTCTATCTAATATGTCATAGAAACCTACTGAAGAAGTTTCGGATCTTGCTCTTACTATCATTTTTCTGAATTCTTAGTATCAAGCTCTAAGACTGCTTGTGACCACATAGTCTTTTTTAGTTGCATACTTTATTATCCCCTTATGCAATAAACCTTGATGGTTGCTCTATTAGTCCTTGTTTACTCATCAGATATAAGAAGGTGTTTTTGACATCTAGTTAATGTATCTTTCAAGCTAGACTTAAGAAACTTTCTTTTTTGGAACTCAATCTAGTCTTAAAGAAATTGATACCTGATTGAGTTCATTTTGACAATTGAAGTGAATGCTTTTAACATGATGTTCAACATTGACATGTGACACTTCCATTTGACCAGCATTATGTTTGTAGGATGTAATTTTTTACTAGCGTCAAAATCCATGTTGGTGAAGTGTCAACATGTCATGTCTTGTTGACCAGCATTGGGAAAAATTGCTTGGCATCAGAGCATGTTGGCAAAATGTTGATTTTTGCCTCCCGTGTTTTTTAAGGAGATTGGCCCCAACTATATATATTCATTGCAGCAGTCGGGTCTCGTTTTTGGTTCTCATCAGAGGAAGAAATATCTGATAGTGGTTTCACATACTCCTATTAATTTCTCTGTTGCTGGTTTGGACTTTGGTTGCTGATGATTCTTTGTTCATTGGCTGATGTACTTCTTTCCAAGCATGTCTAACCGTGATTCTATATGAGATCACATGGAATCACTTGGAAAAGCATTCCAAGTATGTGTATCTTATGGATTTACACAATTAGTTGTGATCTCCTTGCTCCTCAATGCAAGATGTTACTCTGGGCACTTCTTGTCAGCTATTTAGACATTATGTCATAGTCATTCCATATCTTCAGAATTTACAAACTACCTTTACGGGTAGCTGAGTATATTTTAGGAAAATCCTCCCCTAAGCTACAACTACTCATGTTACCACTGAACATTTGATGAAAGACATTTATAATCATTGCAACTTTTCCATGTGCATGCCACATATTCTGGTGGTTGTGGAGTGGTGTCCATGATGGCTGCCAGGGCAGTAACTTAGGTCCTCATGCTATTGTTGTATGGGAGCTAACCCTTCAAAGTAGTGGTCATTGATATTCCTCGACTCTAACCTGCAAAGTTTCTTAGTACTCATCTTCATGAGACTCATGTAGTTGAGTACCTCTTATCATGGCACTACTAATGTTAATGTTCCGGGGCCAAGTGATTAATTGTTTAAGATCTGAATTGACTTGTAACTGAAGACTCACTTTTTGCATCGTTTATGTATATGAACTTATCTGTTTCCATTGAAATCTATAGTTATGTTAAGTTTATGAGTTGATATACGCAAATATGTTTATTTCCATGAGATTATTTTCTGTTTATATTAACGTAGAGCATCACTACTTGCTATCTCATTCCAAGCTATTCTTCATTTTCCTAATGATTGCAGGAGAAAACTGTTGCTTCAATGGTTCACGCATTGATTATTATCTGCAATATGAACCTCATCCATCATCAACAAAGAATCTGAATCATCTTTTCCAAAGTATGAAATTATCCTTACATTTCACGGCATGACTTTTATCGACCATGCCAATGTGGATGTGCATTAGAAACTGTCTAGCTAACTTTTCACCTTCAACGGTTTAAAGAAAGATAATGAAAGCCATAAATGTTTTTTTATTACTCATTGCAGTCCTTTTTGTAAAGGCCAACTCCCTTAAATACTGAAAACTGTTTTTATCTGTTCTGTGGATAGCATGATAATGAAACGCTTTCATTTTGTTTGTCTGCTGTCTGACAAGTACCTTATTTGGAATATCTGTGTAAAGCAACCGAGAAAGCACATAAGCACAACTTGTAGTCAGTAACCTCATGGAAGAAAGCATTCTTCTTTGAGAAAATCGATTGTAATAGGCCAATGAAGTTCAAGATTCAACTATCCTGTATCAAATACGAGATTCCAATACCCATTAACATGATGGGAATGATCTGACTATAAGATTTGCATATATTTTATTCTTAATAACCATCAGAACATCATTATTACTTGATTTTAGGGTAAGCCTCAGTAAATGTTTATAAGAAGAATTATTTGTGCTGTTTGACTGTATGATCAAACATAAAACTGAAATCGAGCACAAAGGTATTATCATGTATTAGCTCTAAGTCCTGTTAGAGTTTGCAAGAGAACAAACTCATACAGTCTTGCACCTACTTAGGCTACCTACAATGCAGATAACAATGATAGAATCTCTTGCTTTTCTGGTATAAAGCAAAGGGAAAACAATGCATTTTTATGTTGTTGGGTACAATCATCAATAATCACATATTGGAATCTTAGAGTGAGCTTATAAAGTGCTAGAATCTAATATTAGCCAAAAAGTGCTAGAATCTAATATTAGCCAAAAAGTGCTAGAATCTAATTGATATGTATATTGAACAGCCGTGAAGACACAGGGCATGAAAGCGTATTTTCATTGCTGAAAATGACTTTCCATGTGGTCACTCTTGTTCTGTATATAAAAGGTTAACTTTTAATCATGCCCAATCGTAATCTACTTTTGTGCTTGAAGTTGGTCCTCATTTTATTAGGTTCCATTTGTTACACGTTAGGTGGATTCCAAGGCTTTTCGTATACCTTTGTATTAAGCTCAACAGTTATATGCACCTTGCCTTTATTTTTAATCCTGAATTGGCTTCACTATCTACCGAGTTTCATTTATGTCATTATAGGTGGAAAATAGCATTTCTACAGTTATTTATTAAGACATGCAAGTGATTGCAATTCAGAAACTTTCTTTTTGTCTTTGCCTTCTTTTGTAGTCGTTTGTTATTTTCATTCTGTTATGTATGTGTTGCAGTGATCAGAAAAGGTACGTTTGCAAAATATGATTATGGATGGTTAAAAAATCTAATAACATATGGGAGTGTCAGTCCTCCTCCTTTCGATCTTGCGAGAATTCCGAGTTCATTACCTTTGTGGATGGGTTGTGGAGGCAATGACGCGCTAGCAGATACTACTGATTTGCAGCGAACCATCGAGGAATTGCAGTCAGAACCACAGGTGCTATATCTTGATTCTTATGGTCACATTGACTTCCTCATGGGTGTTAATGCTAAAGGCGATGTGTACGATGAGATCATCCGATTTTTTCAATCACGACGGAAGAATATCAGCAGTATTTAAGGTAATGTTTGTTTTAATGATATTGATGGAAAATGAATTTCTACCGATGAAAAGTAAACAAAAGAGGTATTTGTGTTTTTGTAAATGATAAGAAATTACGTGAAATGGTGAAAAATAATAAGTTAAAATTTTTATTATTTCTTATTAATTTTAAAAATACAAATCCTCTTATAGAGAGTATCTGTGCATAGAAAAGTTTGGTACCTATTTGTACCTACAAATATGTATACATATGACTTGTCTTTATTTTAAGGTGGTGTTTGTGTTTTTGGTATTAATGTAATATCACATGAAATGATAGAAAATAATAGTTAAATTTTTTATCATTTCTTATTAATTTTAAAAACACAAACATCACCTAAATAACAATATGTATATGTGTGTATATATATATATGTTACTGTCTTGTGTCTTCACTTTAAATAACGATATTATAGAAAATCTTTTATTATCAATGAACATTTTGTTTACCTTACGATTTTATTTTTTTCCTTCTAAATACCTTCATACGTGCGATCCATCTTATTCTAGTAATTGAGTACCATATTAGGGAGCGACAATGGTTCTTGATGAGACAAAACCACTTTGGAATATGTTATTTAGTTATAAGAAAAACATACAGGCCTACAGTTTCATATTAGGGCTGAGATGCTAGCTCAGAACAGTTTCTTTTACGACCTTTCGTAATAAAACTATTGCTTTTCTTGTTTAAGATATATCCGGATGGTCTCTCTTTCTCTATATATAAGGTTACTGACACGCGTTACTTAATGACATTCATATATGATGAAAGAGAATAAAATATGAAAAATATGATTTTTTAATATTTTTTAGGTTTTTACAGATACAGCAAAAGTCTAAAGCCTGAAGTGGTAATATGTGATTTGTTTGTTTGTTTTACAGAGCTTTTGTCAAAGTATAATAACAATATATTTGTACATACGGAAATGATAAGAAAATAATAATAATTAGAATTTAAGAATAAATGGAAAATAAAAATGATGTAATTTGATGAAAAATTACAGAATAATAAAAATATTTGTATAGGTACGGAAAACGACAAAAATTAAAAAAGTTTGTACTTTCTCATTTATTCTTAGGTGGGGGATGAGAAATAATGTTTGAAAAATGAAAATATAAATGGTCTTGATTAGGAAATGATGGGAAAGTTTTTTTCCATCATTTTTATGTGCAAAAATGATATAACAAAATTAGTCAATGGAAAAGTGAATTCCTATTGATTCCTTTTCCATAATTTTTAAGTGTACAAACATTCACAAAATAATTAGTGAAAGCAAAATTTAACCATTTAATGTATCTTCAGGCACTAACCTATATTTTTGCAAATAATTAAACATGTTTCTAGAGGCATCTTTGAAGAATCATTTTAGAGGTGTATTTTATTTTATTATTTTTATTTTTAAAATTTTAATTTTGATTATATAATTAATTAATATAATATACAATATGATATGTATTAAAATTTTAATTTAAGTTAAATTAGTTATATTGAATACAAAATCAATAACTTAAATTCAAAAAAATTTAAAAATTTAAACCAAGATTAATATTCATTCGATTAAAATAAAAATGTTAATATTTAATTATAGTTACCGAGTTACCAGTAACTACAAAAAAAAAAAAAGCTACGTATGATAACTTCTGTTTATATTTTTACCATTAAAATGTTATTTTAATGATTAAAAAAATTATATTATAATTTTTTTTAAAGACTTAAAAATCATAAATTCGTATTCCATGATACTAGTAAAAAAAATTTCCTCTATGCATTTTCCTTACCATGATAGGTAAACATAAGGACGTGTTTGTTTAAAAGGTAGGATAACATTTAAGTTTTTTAAAATTATATGATTTATGACGTAAATTTTTTATGTAATATTTTTAATATAAAATATTAAAAATATTTTATAAATATATATGGTAAAAAGATGAAGGTGTAGTGTAATAATTCTTTGATTGTGTTTGTTTTCGTATTTTGATATTATATAATTATATTTTTTATTATATATTATAATATTTTATAATATATTTATTAAATAATTTTTAATTATTTATTATTTATAAAACTAAAATAATAATATTATTTTTTATCGTAAATTATAAAATTCAACTTACTTCGTAAATTATCCTTGTATTTTGATACTATATAATCTTTTTTTTATTATATATCATAATATTTTATAATACAGTTGTTAAATTATTTTGATATTTTTTATTATTTATAAAATTAAAATAATATTTACGATAAATCATATATTTTATCGTAAATAATAAAATTCAACTCAAAACGCCGGAAAAACGAAGCCGTTCGACAAACAGAGCCGAAGGGTAGGGAAGCTGACGCCGAAGTGAAAACCACCTCCCCTTTTTTTTTGGGAGGAAGGAAGCGAGGGCGAGGGCGAGGGCATGGCAGGAGCAGCGGCCGACGGGAGGGAAGCATTCGAGGAGGTGATGAGCGAGGTCCATCTAGGCTGTCCTCCCCGCTTCCATGGCTGCTATTACGTCTCCCGCTTCACCTTCTCCATGACTCCAACACCTGAAGCAACCAGTATCTGCCGCATCCTGTTCTTTCCTTCTTTATTTCTTTCCAACACATTCCTCTTCTTTTCTCTCCTTACTACTAGATAAGTATGGGCCGTCGGGCAATTTTGTACTTGGAGAACGTTATGACGGAGAAGCTTCAACCGCCGAACTGCTTCGTGTGGATGATGATGGCGACCTACTTCTGACTCGTCGGCCATGTATTGTACTTGACGAAGCTTCAACTCCCAAAATGCTTCCTGCGGAAGATGATGGAGACCTCCTTCCGACTCGCCAATCAAGTATGTGCTTCTCTTCTTACTTCTTATGTGCCGATCCAGGGTCGCTATGCTATACGGTTTTCATCCATTGAAATTTTTTTATTTCTACTTACGGCTGCCTAGAATCATAGGATTGCGTTATTTTGGTCGTAATCTGAATCGAACATGTTTGGCAATTTTTCTGAAGTAATAGAGAATATTCCCTATTGGTTTCTGCTTTTATTCGTAATAATCTAGGAGATACACTCCGGACCATCTGGTGAATCTGAGTATCTATATGTGTCATTCCTAAATATTATGGAATTTTGTGCCATCTGTTATTTTTGGATGTGTATTTTTTGACATATACTATGTGTCATTTGTGAATATATATTTTGAGAAATATATTCTTATATATTCACACACACACATATATATATATATATATATATATATATATATATTCAATGCAAAAAATTATATATATTGAATAATAATGTAATATAATATACATATATAAATAATCCAGATATAGAATAATAACACACACACACAATGCTATTTTTTAAAATGGCACCTAGGTGTCACAGCCAAGGTGCCCAATGCTTTGAGATCTGGATGCTTTAATTAGTAGACTTTATGTTTACGTTTTCATTTGTTTATGCAGAACCACTAGTTGATTATGAAGTAGTTGTCCAGCACAAAATCACGTCTCCTCTCTCCACTGTTGGACTGCAGGTAATGCATGATTGTTGTGATTGCGTAATATCTCACGTCCTCTTATTTTGATGTCTTGTTAGGTCTGGAAAGGTGCAATGCTATTAGCTGATTTTATCCTACATGAGAGTTCTATGTCATCTAACTTTTCAGATATTGTTGCACTAGAATTTGGTGCTGGAACAGGTTTGTAAAATTCATCACACTAAAGGGAATCAATTGTAATTTTGGAGGTTGTTTAATTGTAAGCTACACTACATGCTACTGCTTAATATGTTCACATGTTACCATTCTTTTAACAGTAGAATGCACATTATGCAGGTATTGCTGGGTTTATATTGGCTCATGTTGCTAAGAAAATTTTCTTGACAGGTAGTTGATATTCGTTCATGTAATATATTTTATTGTTTTTGTTTTGTAGTTGGAATAACCAAGCATTTTTATACATTCTAACTTCTAAGAGTAATTTTTTTCTATCATTAAGCTATGTGGAGCCCATATTGTGG
>JAMKPZ010001880.1:0-52974 GCA_024699675.1 Amphibolis antarctica
ACACACACACAGATTAGCATGCATATATTGCCCGAGGCTCGATCTCAACATTGAATGATCGATGCTGAAGATTGTGTAGTTAAGTGGTTGTTCAATTCACTGGCTCTAAGGAATGAGATATATGTGTGTGTGTGTATTCTAGATTCAAGAAACGAAACATGATTAATTATAAAAAAAATGGAATCTATGATACTTGGGTATTGAAGAGTAAAAATGGCTGATGCGCGCCCTTGAAACAAGTAGAAGGCGCGGGGAAAGGCAAATGTGTAGTTTGAAAAAACAATATCCAAAAATTGTTGGAAAATTAAAAGAGGAGAGTTGGATCAAATACAGAAACCACTGCACATGATCGATCAAAGAGATCGAAAAACCACTAAACCCTAAAAGATCCTGGAGCTATATATATATAAAGATTAATCCAAAGTTTGAAGTGTTACATTTAAATCAACAGATCTCAAACCTAAAATGAATCGAACTGCATGCATAGATCTGGCCGGCGTAGAAAGATAGCCAGAGAGAAGAAGTCGATCTGCACGAATTTCTTGTTGAGATATGACTCCTGAAACCCTAGAGATCAAAGAAGAACCGAAAAAAGAGAGGCACGAATGGATGATTGTGCCCGACGGTAGAGGCCGGACAACGGTGTGTGTTTTGTACGTTGTCCTAATTCTCAGATCGATTGGAAGAAGAACGGTGATTTCGATCTGATCGATGATGGACGACGGTGGTGGCGGGCGGGATGGACGATGGACGCGCGTACGGTCACCTGTTTCCGAGCAGGCGGTGGAGGCGGAGGATGAGATCCTCCTCGTCAGGCTCAATCTGCCCCCGCTTGACCGTCGGCCGGAGATAATTCATCCACCGGAGCCTGCAGCTCTTCCCGCACCGCAGCAGCCCCGCGCGCTTCGGCAGCGTCCTCCACTTCCCCTCCCCCTCCCTCTTCACGTAGCTCGCCAGCACCTCGTCCTCCTCCGGCGTCCACGGACCCCTCTTCAGCCCCACCTTGGTGCAGCACGGCGTCCCGCCTCCTCTCGTCCTCCCCCGATCCGATGCCCGCCTCTTCATCCCTTCCTGATCCCTATCATTCCCTCTGATTCCCATCCCTTCTCTTCTGCTTTGCATATGTTCCTGCCAATCAAGCAGTGCAAGCCAGACGAAGGAGGTGGAATGTGGAGACTTTTCTTTTTCTTTTTTTAAATAAATTTTTAGGGTTAATCATATATGATTCGACATGTATGATGTATCAGAACCAGTAATAATTAAAAAAATCAATTTTATTTCATCATCGTATCTTTTTTATTTTCCTGATCATATATTATATCATTGGACAGCTAATAATTAAATAATCTACGTATTTACAAACGGACCCATCATGCGATGCACTTAAACTATACAATATACATATGCCAATATGTGGGTCCCCGTTCTCGCTTGCCAACTATCTTTTTTTTTTTTTTTTTTTCCTCTACTTCCACGTGTGTAACAACCTGACAGCCTCCCTGGTTTGCGGACGATTAGAGGAAAAAAAATTACCTTCGAGTTCGTGTTCTTTGTAAATTAATAAAAATAAAATTTTATACTTTTTTATTATTAAAATATTAAAAATATAAAAAAAAATATTAATTTTTTAAAATAAAATATAAATTTTCTTAAATTTTTATAAATAGTCTTATAAATTTTTTTATTTCCAGATTTTTAATATTTTAATAATAACAAATTTTATTTTTATTATTATTAATTTTTAAAAGATACAAACCTATTGTAAGTCTTAATAGTGAGTTCATTAGATTTTATTTATTTATAAAATATTAATAATTTTTATTATAAGTCGTTGAAGTTAATGAAATATTTAAAAAATGTTGCACAATACTAGCAGTTGACATTTAGCTAGTCTCAAAGGAACTAAAACTAGATTTACAAACAAACTTAGTCTCAGAGGAACTTTTAATTTTTAGTGTACATTTGAATAATAAAAGTTTATATATTAAAATTTATATAATAATAATAATATTACGAGTGATTTTAATAACTAAAACAAGTTAGAATTAAACAAAACCATAATGTAGTTTAAACTAACTTTAATAAATAGTTAAATAAATACATGTGGTCTAGCTCATATAACTTTTGACACAACTCCTATTTTTGTAAGATGAAAAGTAAGTGGGCAACTCTTTTCTATTTCTTTTACTAAACCCTAAACTTTAAAATTTGAAAAAACTCACTTTTAATATTTGTGTATGTATTTTTATTTTTATGGTTTAATTTAAAGTATAAAATGTGAAATGTACAGCATAACGTTGAAATATACATGTGTAATTTAATTGAAAAAATTTACAATAATAAAAAAGATATTTATGGTAATTTAGTTTACACCTAAGTATATATAAAGTACGACATGATTTAATGAATTGTATCGTGTAACGAGGAAGTATGAAAATCTATCGAAATTCATCTAAAATAGAAAATTTTAAAAATATGACCTGTTGACATTTTCTTTTAGTGAACCACGAAATCAAATTAGAGAAATTTTAATCATGTTATTCTACTTCAACAAAATGCCTAAATATAACATTTTTTCCTTTTTCAAGAAATAAGACACTTTTCTAAATAAATAGCAATATAGCATGTTGTAAACATTTTCTTAATAAACATTATAATAAAAACTTCGTTTGGAAATAAAAAGTTTCAATATTAACAACGGTAAAAATTGAAATTAAGAGTAATTTTATAAATAATGTTGAAACTATATACTAAATTATGTGGTAAAAATTTATATATTAAAATTTTATAATAATAAATATATTAGAATTTATAAAGAATTGAACATTTTCATTTGTCCCCTTAATTCGTTGGTCATATTGACAAGTAAATTTGAATTTATTTATGTTAGATTGAAATGAATTTGAACATAAAAAAGAGAGCCTGTAAGTTTGAACAAGTGAAATTCTAGTTATTGATTTTCTAAAAGTTTTTGAACATAATATGCTAGTAATACATGATCTTAAAAATTTGTAAATTTTACCTGTATTTTCAAAACACGTATTTGAACTTTATGTAGTTGTACTTTTACTTTTGGATTTTATAATATTAGATAAAAATGTTATAATTCATTGCTGTAGATTGTTATTATACAAGTTATTTAAAATACTTAAACTAACAAAAATACCAATATTTGAATGTTATAATTTATAATTGTAATTTTTTATAATTTTTACTACATACATAAATACTTAAATCACAAAACTATTTTATTTTTTATCAACTATTCAAATACTCAAATTTTATTTTCTATGACATGCACAAATGCCAAAAAAAACATTTTTCTTCAGAAACATTATCTAGATTTGACTTTTTTTAAAAAAAAAAATTTAATGCACAAATGACTTTTTTTTAATGCATCAAAAGATTTTTTTAATGGAAAAATAGTGACAAGAGAATTAGAAAAGAATTCGGTGAACAACTTAGGTTTTAGATTGATATTTATTACTATTACGGTCCCCATCGATATTTATTACACATTCTTATTTACAAATTAAGGATTCTTTCTTTATTTATAAATTCTTATATATCATTATTACTATACAAATTTTTATATACAAACTTCTACCTTATAATTTACAATATAACTACAATATACAATATACAATAAATACAATTTAAAAACTCTACAATTAATACAATCTAAACGAGAGATCAAGACACCTTTCTCCTCCATCCCCATTTTCTTTGCCTTTCCTTTTTAACATAGGTAATTTGCATACCATCCGATTAAAATTAGCAAGGATTTAAAACTCCATCAAGCCCGATTTGGACTAATCATTTCAACTAATTAAGGTTTGATCATAAGTTGTGTTATTTATTTTCTTAAAACACGTTTGACTAAAGAAGGTTTGTGCTTTGAAAATATGAAAAATAATAAAAATATTATTATTTTATTATTATTATTTCACATCATTTTTCGTATTTTTTAAAGATACAAATACTCTTAAAAGTACATGACAAATGTAATTAATTTAATTCCAACGAATTCTTAAAAACTAAAAATACAAAAAAATATGATTGAATACCAAACGAAAACACTGCCATTATCAAAAAAAAAAAACTACACAAAAAAAACGAAATGATCCGGCTACTCATTATTTCACCAATTTATTTGACATTGAAGGATTGAAGGAAAATATAAAAGAACAATCACATCTAAAAATATAAAACCACAATAGAATAACGAGGTTTATAAAAGTTGGCAATAACTTACCTTAGATTCCTATGCACCACCACAACGTGAGAGTTTCACTGATCACATGCGCACACCTTGAGCATACTGAGAAGCCTTTACATCGTACATTCAAAACTTTCTTCACATGATCTCCATGGCACAAGTCCATGCATTAGCACAACCACATGAATCAAACATGTAAACTTCAAGCTTTGGAGCAAAGAACAAGAATATGACGGAATAACAACACAAGCTTCCTGATATGTTCTCCCATAACTTAAGGCACAAACTAAATATCATCTCAAAAGTAAAAATTATAATAGTTAGGAATTACTCACAAATGTTCAGGAATGGGTGGACATCCGCCCAAGTTAAGAGTGCCAACAGACATTTAAGAGGCGAGAATAACATAGTTTTTAGTAATGTATAATCGCAAGTAATAAATTTTAGAGCTGAAACAGAATTGAAACAACGAACCAATTAACCTGCGGTATTGGATACCCCTGCATGACATAGAATTTCCTACATGGATGACATGAGATATCGCCAGGTCTTATAAATATTGGCATTATAATATTTTTACACCTTAATAATAATATCCATATATCTGGTCAGCTAACATTCCTGATCATATACGACTTCAAGAATCTTACCTTATATGTTCTCAGATACCGGCAAACCGCAGAAAGATTAATTGATTTACAGATTCAACCCTAGATAGTCAGTGCTTCATCAAAAAATACGTAATAAATTGGTTCCATTCGAACAAATAATAATTAAAACATGCTTATTTCTACAAAGAATTTAAGGTACAAAATTTGAGGCTCTACTCCTCGCAACCAATACAACCATAAATAAAACAAGAGCCATCATGACATGAGCAAGTGCGGAACCAAACCTTAATCACCATCGGGCCCTACTGTTCTGTATTCCCTCTCTGAAACAGATCTCACTCCATCCATGCCTTCAGCTGGAGGGAACCCACGTATTCTTGAAACTAGCCACTGGTCTATAACACCACATTGTATGGCATACTCAATCGTATGCTTCAAGTAACCTTTGTCAGTAACTAGATGTGGTTGTACCGTCAGCATTCTCATCAGTGCTGAAAAACGAAGGGTTAAGCTGAATATTAGGTCCCTGGCAGAAGGAAAATTTAATGAAAGATCTAGGAATAGGTAACAAATAACATAAAATACTGTCATTGCAAGGGTTGGATCTGTGGATTAGAGTGAAAAAGTGCCTTCAGTTTAGTATTACAAATATATTTTCCTGCAGCCACATAGTATACTGTTATGAAGTCCTCCAATGGAATAGCAAATAGTCTTCGCCACGTTGACAAGGGGACATGTACATAAGAGTGGATATCATCATTGTTGTCGCATCTTACTACTAACCATCTAGAAAATTCATAATGCCTTGTGGAGTAAAGAAAGGCAAGATATGACTTAGCATTGTATTTGATTGAAAACCAAACAAATGAGAGTCAATAATTTTTGAATTTCAAATTTAAACAAAACATGGATATTAATTGTTAGTAATAGGAAATATTGTAAAATTGGAGAGAGGATACATGAAATCCTTAGAGAAAATTTAAGAACACCATAGAGATATAGTGGTGTAATGTAATTTTTGGAGTTGAAATTTAAGATAGATTTGGTCTAGACCTGTGGATAAGAGGTGGGAGGGAGAGAGAAAGTGTGTTTTTTTATCAAAAGAATGTGTGTGCTTGTACATACGAAAGGTAGAGAAAAAATTAGAGATGTGATCGGATATATTTGGAATGGTAACAACAACAATAATAATAGAAGAGACTAGATTTATGTCCCAATATGGAGGATTTGAAAGAGAATAGAAAAGAGTGTCCACGGCAAGGGAAAGGAAGAAAAGGAGGGAAGGAGATCTAGTGGAGGAATGCCTGCATTGAGGATAACGCAGAGAGGCTCGATTGAAGGAAACCACAAGGTTTTAAGGAAATAGATATAATGGCAGTATCAAATTCTACAAGAAAGGAAAGGATAAAGGAGGTGAACATTGGAGGTTGCTGGCAAAGAAGGGGAGGAGTGCTCATTGAAGGCGTGAGAAATCTACCATCAACCCCACCTGGTGGGTGTATCAGAGGAAATCAATGCTGAGTGAGGTGGCTACTGGTGCCGATGCAGTAACATAGGAAGCACTCAAAGTGCTTGGTGAACAGAGGCAAGGAATAGAATGTTTCTAGTGGAGAAGAGGTTTACTTGTCTTAAACATTTTGAGAAAGGTTGCTGTAAGAGATTGTAGGAATGGTCTGATCTCCCAGAGATGCAGAGGTGTGGGTCACGAGGAGATGAACCACCAACATGCTAGAAGCATTGGTTTGCAAGGTTGTGGATAGAATGGAGAAGGTTGGAAAACATCCACCTCGAAGAAAGGGAATAATATAATGGAAGGATCTCACAAAGTTGCTCTGATGCGATCAAAGCAGACAGAGTGATATTCCTACTAGAATTGAACTATCGACATTGGTGGTGATTGATCAAGCAGCTCAGAGACTTAACACTCAGCTTGTATCAAATGATCAGGGAAAGTGCTACAGAATACTGTCCATGGTGCCTCAAGGAATAAATGGTGGGGTAGCTGCTTTCCAATGATTTGGAGGGATGAATCAGAGGCAATTCTTTTATTGCCAAATGAGGAGATGAAAAGAGGTTTTAGAATTAAAAATAGATTCTTGATGGAGGAGATTCAGTTCATGGTTCCAAAGAGAGATCTAGATAGAAGTGAGGAGATACCCAATTGGTGGGTGGCTGTGCAGGAGTTGCCAATTGAATTCTAGGTGGACCTGGTGACGTAGGATGTCTTTATTGGTATGGGAAATTGTCAGGCTTTGCATGGGGAAGGATGGCAAAGGTAGAAGCACAACTGCATTTTGTGTTAGTGAAAGCTCAAAGAGTTCCAACTTGCTTGGATGCAGGTTGGAAAAACACTTTGTTTTAAGGTTGGAAGATCTTAATTTTAATTGATGAAAGTAAGGCAGAAATTAATTCTAAATTAAAATAATGAAAAGATACTTTAAAGTTCAAAGGATTTAGATTGAGTAGCTCAAAAACTAAATATATAGAGTGCAGGTTCAACAAAAATAGGAAAAATGATGAAGGTATATACTAAAATGATCAAAAGATTTATAAAAGTAAGACTTTTAACTACTTAAGATCTATGATAAGCACCATAATGAAATCATAGAGGACGTTATTCATAAAATTAAAGTAAGATGAAGTGGAGAAATACTTTTGGGGTATTGTATGATAGAACGATGCCCTTAAAATTAAAAGAAAAGTTCTATAAAACTATCATTCACCAAGCTATACTTTATAACATAGGATGCTAAGTTGTAAAGCATTCTCATATGCAAAACTTCATTTGTGTTATTGAGATGCATATGTTTAGGTGGATAAGTGATGATACTATAGGAAATAAACTAAAAAAGAATATTATTAGGAATAGAATAGGCGTTGCACTTATTGAAGATAAAACAAGACAAAATCAACTTAAATGGTTTGGTTATATCCTCAGGAAGACCAATTAAAAGAAAAGAATTAATTAATGTAAAGAAATTAAAATAAACAGAGATAATATTAAAACTATTTAACCAGGAATTGTAAGAAAAAATTTACAAGTCATGTAATTCAACTGAAGATTTGACAATAAATAGAAATATTTGAAAAAAAAGTCCTTACTGTGGCCAACACCACATAGTGGTATTATTGTTTTTGTTGTTTACTCAACATATTAGATCAATGTAATGGAAACTCTGACTTGTGATTGAAACTATGATTTATTTGATTCCTATATCAATAATATTGAATGTCAGTTTGTTAGTTGATATTTATTAGTGTTATTGGATGTCACACTGAAATGCTTTCAAAATTTCAAGGTTTACGAGTACATAAAGATATCAGTACAAGAAATTATTATTTTGAGTTCTATTGTAAGTGAACCACCTACCACAAGCTAGAAATTTGCCAATAAATTTGTACTCGATATGTCTCTTACCAGGCTTAAATGGCCATAGATTTTAAACAGTACCCAAGTCAGTCTTCAAGCATAGCTTCCATGTAGTTTGAATTGTTGATTGTTGAGACATTTACATCATTCCAGACTTGTATCCAGATATTATGAAGTACATCATGATTTGGGCATCATTTATGGGAAATATCATGTGTTGGCATATTGATTCACACTACGGGACTTTGCAACACTATTTGAAAATATGCCTGTCATTTGCATTAGATGACATCCTGAGTTGCATGACTCAAATTAAAAGTGAATCACAATAACATGAACTACGAAGTTTTGCAGTCCCAAGTGGCAAGTGCCATAGTGCTTTGCATGGAAATTTTTCCATTTGCAATTATTGTTCTCTACTTATTTTATCAATAAACATTTCATATATAGCTTAGGTTTTAAGGCTCAACTTGCTCAACACTTTATTGCATGCTGGCATTCGATAGTTGTCTCTAGATAATATAGAAATTGCTTTTCTCGTTCCATAGCTTGTATCCCTACTGTATGAGATTATTCAGATTTCTTTTCCACTGAGGAATCAAGAAAAATGATAAAGATTTGTATGCCAAAATATGTGAATTTTGACCACGGAAACAAGCAAGTCATTGTAAGAGGCATGATCAAAATGAAATAACAAACCTGCAACAATGGCATCGGCAGATACTGACATCTCAGTGGTAAAGGGAGTGATAGGAGCATCTTCCATTCCACGTACCCAACCATTATCCTTCTCTGTATAATAGTGTATTTTGGAAGTTCCATTTGTTACAAACAAGACCTTCAGGTTTTCATGCCAAAGTGGCATTACAATATCAGGTCCATAGTGAACAAACTTTGATTTGCTATTATCCTTGGTGTCAAAACTTTCAGTTGGACGAATGCCACATAAAAATTCAAGTTCCTGTTTGGTTACTTCAATAATGTCGGCATAACTCCAAGCTTGCTGAACCAACATTATAGTTTCTTCTCTAGACTGCCATAGTGGAAAAGGGAGATTCAAGTCAAAGAAAATAACTCCACCAAGTTTCTTGGAGATTTGAATTGCTAGCATAGTGGTTTTCATGTTCGCACCCAGCAATGAATGAGAATTGAAGTAGAACATTTTTGCCTGCACGCAGAACAAAATGTATCTTAACTTTTAAATGCCTGAGGAAATCATAATAATCAAATGCTTTTTAAAAGTTCATGACGGGAATAAAATATATTAAAAATATAATCCATAAATATGTTAATAATTCAATAAACATATGATTATTGCAATGACCAAACAATTGAAAATAATAATAATAAATATTAATTTTATGAAAATTTAATTAACAACATTTTAAAATACAAATATGATATTGAAAAATGCATTGTAACAACCATTATACCTCCAAGTGATTGGGAAACTAGACCAAAAACCACCAAGGCACATAGGTGGTGCCTAGGCGCTGGCCATAAAATGTACGTCTTCTAGACCTTGTTCAATGCATATAATCTTAATTATGCACAATCAAGGCCCCCATATTCTCAACCAAACATAGCAAAAGACTATGAGATCTATAAATATCCAGAGTGATCAGAACATACTTATTTATAAAGATCTATAAATAATTAAGATATTCCAAAATAATCGTGCAAAAAGGTTTGCTTGCATTCTTAAAATCGTCTTTCACATCTTCACCACTAATTGTTGTTGCATCTAATTGACAAAATCCCACCAGTAACCATAACACTATACAGGACCAAAAAAATCATCTGTAGAAAGCATCCAATTGATAATATGGCATAACTTCTTAAAACAATTACCATAAACTATTTTATCCAATTGAAAATTGAACAGAGGTGAGAAATAGGATTAAAAACACTATTCAGGTCATCGACCAATGTCAAGTCTATCTGAATAATTGCAGCTTTTCTTTTTCTACGGTGAAATGGGTTTGCTCATTTTTTTCAGCTTTTATAACTTTTCAAGTTCAATAAATTAGTTCTGTCAAGCTGAGCACAAAGTTTTGGTAGCAGACAAAAAAGAATTGATATTTCATCCATACCTAGTAGTTATGAAAAGTAAGAAATGAGGTAATTTAGAACAACCTGATGGATAGTGGGATCAGCCTAACTACTTCCACTGAAAATTCAAAGGCATGATAACTCTAATATAGAAATGTTTACTCTATTATTAGTGAGTATGCATCTAAACATATAATGAATGTAAAGTGTTTGAAAGAAAAGGTGCAACCTCCTTTAGGACATCGATGTTGATATCTGAGCTCAGAAAGCTATCCTCTGCAGAGGGCCTAGTGCAAGTTGCCTTTAAACCTCCCCTTCGAGCAATTTTCATGTGGGATATTGCTGTAGGTTTTGAACTATCAATCTTGACTGATCGAGTCTGGACCCTATTGTCATTTAAATGATATAGCATTCTCTGTCCATACTCATCATCTCCAAGTTTTCCCATGAATGCAACCCGGCCACCTAAACTTGCAAGAGCCACTGCAACACTGGAAGATGATCCACCAGGTGCTCTTACAAACTTTGTGGGACTCCAGAACATATCCTTCAATGTTTCATGGATCTCATGATCAATAAGTCTGTTAGCAGGTCTTCCAGAAGGTATAAATGCATGCCGGGCTGCTCCATAGCAGCAAACCAGAGGTGGCCATTCATATGTGATGCTGATATCCTCTGTATCTTGTCCCAAAAATTGCTCTATTTCTAATTCTGGAATGTGCATTGACGAAAATTGCTTCTGACTGCTAATGGCTTCACCAGCAACCTCTACATCACCATCAGCAACCACAGTTTTCTTTTTGACTCTCTTCCTTCCAACCTTCTTGATTGCATCGTCATCTAGTTTAGTTACTGTAGCTACAGTCAAGAAAAAGCTACAACAAATCAATTTCAACTTTTTAATGAGATGGCATTAAATTCATACAGTGGGGGTATTATTGAATGAAAACCTTTTCTACTTTTTCGTGTGACCTTTTTATCTCCTTCTGACAGTACTTTTAGATTGTCTTCCTCTTTGAGATGATCTGGTGTAATTTCAGAGATTTCTGACGCATCCACATTAGATTTCTTCCATCCAGGAGTAGAAGGCTTCTTAGAATTCCTAGAATTTTTCCTTTTAGCAACATCATCACCTACTAATGGATTTTCCTTATCAGACACTGGAGCATTTTTACTGGAGACTTCAATGCACCATTTGTGCAATTTGTAATCTAGGATGTGTGTGATTTTAGTGGAAACTTTGATTGGCCAAATTTTGGCCTCTCTCCTGCAAAATAGTTGAAAGTCATGGCTACACTAAAGCAACGTAAACATAGAGAGAAGTCAAAGAATACTCTCTTTTTCTATTAAACTGTCAATTTCTTCCCTGGAACTTTTATCTTTTTTGGTAGAATTGTACTATCTAAAAAAAGATAAGGCAGCTCATGTGATCAGATTTAAAATATCAATCAGTTGAAATTAAGAAATTAATTCACTCTCTCAAAAACCATTGGGAATTCTGTCAAGTCATTGAGATTGAAATTACCTATTCGTCCTAATTCCTAAACCCTTCAGAATCTGTTAGGTCATTGGGATTGTTAGGTAGTAGATATACAAATTGAAGGAATCAAATATTTGAATAGGCTTCCTACTTTGGTAGATCTATCCATTGTTCAACCAGAATTCTTTAGATGTTATAGCCATTGACGATTGTGGATAGGAAGAAGGCTTTTGTACAACTATATGTAATGTCAAAGCCAATGAATCCTTTAAAATTTGAGCCCATTTCACATGAATCAGTGAACCCTCTGAAAGAAATGCCTCCTTCCATTATTTTGAGCAAGTTTGGCTATGTCTTGTAGTCCCCGATGTTTTTGGCTCTTCTCACAGATAAAGCTTTGAGTGTGAAGTACATACTGTCTTCTTCCATTTTTATTTGAAATAAAATGTTAAAAATAAAGAAATAATTTACAACCTCAATAAAGAGATAGGTAAACAGCAGAACAAAACTAAAAGTTAATTTTTCACAGAGAACTTAATTAAGAAATTATTTGATAAAAAATAAAGGAATTTGGAGGAGAATGTCAACGAACCTCATGCAGAGATAAAAAAGCAACCTTTTCATTTCTAATCATAACATTTTGAATCTAGACTAGATTAAGAAAACCTACGAATAACAATCTGTGCATGCATTCCTCAATGAAGTTTCTAGAAGTCAAATGGAGACTGAAAGAGTAGGTTGCCAATAACAAACTGTCAGATTTTACAGATCAGAGACTTGATGAATTATGAATTTGGCTGCCAATTCAACAAAGGATAGGAGTTTATAAACAAAGAAGAATTTAAGGTCAATGTACTATAAAAAATTCTTTACGTGTTGGAAGGAAGGACACTGATTAAAGGGGTTGAAAGGAGTTTCATACTTCTCCAATTTGACAGGAAGGACAAAGCCACGGATTGGAAGAGTTTAATTGTTCTGCAGAGTCCACACACTTATCACACTGGATAGAAAGGCTGGCTTCCTTTGCAAAAAATTTGTTGTCAACAAATTACGCTGCTATATAAATGACTAATTCACAATCATACTAGTCGTTATGTTCACTACATGTAGTTATGGGAAATCCATTGTTGAGCCTAAAGCTCAAAGTTCAACATACCTTGTGACTAAATGGTCAAGAAATCTAAATATGGAATATCTTACTATATTACATATGACATATAAAATAACCATGGAATTTATTAGATGAAGATATCTTATGATATGTCTTTACTGCATAACCAAACTCTTTTGTCTCTTGCACTAATCACTAGTAGGACACCCTCCATAGGAGCGGTGGAACTTATATCAAGATCAACATGACGATAGTGGATAAGCTCACCTGGTTCATCAAGTAATAATAAAGACAATTATCTTTATTTTGTTACCTTTATTGATGGATATTTGAGGTGTATGTATCTTAATCTAATGTCCTTCATGCATTCATGGACTTCAAATTCGAGGTAGCAAAACCATTTAAGAAATCTTATTAAGATTGTCAGATAAGACATGTGGAAGATACTATATATAGGTGGTGCATCCAGTTGGAACATATGTGTTGACCTTTTATATAGTTTCTTAAGGAGCATCGCATGATACCTCAATATATTACAACAGGAAAGGTTAACATGAACGAGATTCTTGAAATGTGAAACATAATACTTGAGGAACATCACACGATACATCATATGGCTATGTTTGGTTACTCAATCTTACCAATTTCAATCAGAAGTGAGGCATTAAAGATAATAATGTATGTTATAAACAAGGTTCCTATGAAATAAGTAAAATGAACTCCTTAAGTTACATGAACATTTGAGGATGTCCAACTAAATTCAAGATTTATAATATGCATGAAATACCTCTAGATTCAAGAACAAGAAGTGGATATCTCGTCAGAAATCCAAATAAGTTGAGAGGTTACAGATTTTACTAGCATGCATTGCAATAATGGTTCTAACAGATAAAGTTTTTTTTTTGAGAGGATGGTTGTATAAGTGAGAATACCTTAGATATTATAGGAAAACAATCAATGCCTTGATCCCGCCATCAGATCCTTAGAAATTATGCTTCTCAAAAAATTTATGAAAATTTAAGACCTCATCAGGTTTCTATGCACAATAATGCCTCTCCTATGTAAGATATTGAATTGTACTTGTCATACACACCAACTCGAGAACAAATACAAGAACCAATTGAGGAGCTTAATTTTAATACTCCTATTGAAACTATGGATGAGGAACACATGGCTAACCTAAGATCTAATAGACAAAGAAAGTCAATTGTTCCTTGACATTATCTAATGTACTTAGCCAATGAGGCTACGGGACAAGGAATGGATGATCCAATTATATTTTCACTATCCAACATTTACATGAATACCAACAATTGGTTGTAAACCATGAAACAAGAATTTGCAACTATGGATAACAATCAAGGTTGGGAACTAATGAATTTACTTTAGGAAATAAATTACTTGGATGAAAATGATCAAACAATATAAGAGTAGACTCATGTTAAAGGATTTTGCACAAAGCCAAGGCATTGACTGTTATGAAACTTATTCTCCAATTTTCTCAAAGGATTCATTAATAATAGTCATGGACTTAGTGACTCATTTTGACTCTGTGTTATGTCAAATAGACATGAAAATGACCTCCCTAAATAATAAACAATAAGAGATATACATGCAAGTATGCAACAACATCAAGGTTTTTAAGGTTAAAGAAAATGAACATTATCAACTAGAGGCCAAGGGATTCTTTGAGTCTCAAACCTTATTGGATGCATCGACACTAAGAATTCTACTTCTGGATATATTTTTTCCGTACTTGCTGAAGAAGATGTTTATCTCATGGACTAGGCACCAAACCAAAGATACTATATGCATTCGCCATAGAAGATGAGTGGGTACTTACCATATCGCATCTTTGCAAGCTATTTGGAATTTTGGATACATGGTTTTATCACATTCTTGAAAGTCATGGACTTTGTAGAGAAACCTATGAGGATAAATTGTGAAAATCAAGCAATGGCAAAAGTCTCTTATAACAATAGGAGCTCTGATGCATGCAAACAAATGGAGATCAAGTTCTGAGTTGTAAAGAGAGAATTAGAGATCATTTTGTGTCAGTTAAGCAAGTTAAGACTGGCTTGGTGCTGGCTAATTGCGTAAACATCTTACAAAGATACTTCCAAGTTCCAACACCTACATTGAATAAATGTTTGGGATGAGATTGGTCAGTTCCTTTGAAACATTACTTTAGTATTTTGGACATTGATGTATCATGTGGTATCGCATTTAATTTAGATGATATATGTCTTGTAGTTCTTAATTATACTACATGAATTATTATTACTTTTGATCTTGATTGTCATGACATTTTCCTTTATTCATGAAGCTCGTCAAAATTCGTAATTTTGACGTATGACATCTCAAGTACTATGTAATGTTGTCTATTTCCCGACACCATCAATCTTCCATTTTCCACCATCGGTCCTAAGGTCCCACGTCCAACAGCACAAGCACATTTCTCTTTCTCGCGGTCAACCTTGACTTGAACGTGAAATTCGGACGGAAACAAGACTAACCTGGAAAGCGAAGCAGCGAAGACATCGGAGGAGGAAGGGAGAAAGCACGCGGCGGCGGTGGTGATGGCGCAGGAAGATGAAGCGTGGGGCTTATCCAGGGTTTTGGAGAAGGTGGAAGGTGAATGGAACGGGAGGGCGACCACTGCGAAGGCCTGCATCGTCCCCTCCCCTGGCGTCTGAGCCGGGAGATGATAATATTCGCCAACGCACGCTCGGATGAAACATGGGTGGATGACTAGATGGGTTGCTAAACCGGCGGTTTTCTCCGGTTCAGCGTGACCTGTCTTCTTCTTCTTTTTTCTAAACCTTTGACAATTTTTGTAGGTCTGGTACTAGTCGTGCCGGACTAACCCATACCTAATGGCTTCATTTGAGTTTATGTCATGTGTCCACTGTTATGTTTAATTTTTAATTATTTTTTATTTTATTAAAAATTAATATAATATTAATATAATTTTTAAATAACAGATAAAGGTAAAATTTAAACCTATAAGCATATATCATTTATTAAAAAACTCAAATCACTAAGTTATATAATTATTTAAAATAAATATAAAATTTTCAAAAATTCTAAAATTATTTTCGTATCTTGTCGTATCAACATGAAAATACAAAAGATTGACTCAAGTACATCTTGTCAAATCGTGTCATACTAACTCATTTAAAATGTGTTTGTTAACACCAATTTTAAACTTTTAGAGTGGATTTGAGTTTTTTTTTGAGTTACGTAAATAAATACATTTTTATTTATTAATGTGATAACTTTAAAATCCTAGAATGTCAGTTTCAACATTGATTTCTCACCTAATAGATGAGCTACTCATTTACAGCTCCTTGAAATAATAGCTATTCCTCAAAGTTTAAAAGACATGACTATCTTCAACATATACTGATTTCGTAGGCGATTTTCAAGATTTTGGTTTCCTGTTTTTTTAGAATTTTTGATTTGTTGATTTTTCATTTTTTCTCTTTATTTTTCAGAATTTTTTGAATTTTGGTTTTTCTTATTTGTTTAGTTATTTTTGTAAGTAAACGTTGACTTTTTCACTAAAAATTTATTTATGATAATTTTAGTTATTAAAATTTTTCTATGATTAAATTAAGAGTATTTGTAGTGTAATTTAGTTCAATATATTATAATTTTTGAAATTAAAAGTATTTCATTATAATGGTTGAAAATCTTTGTGAGATTGATCTATATTTGTTGATGTAATTCATTTACACTTAAATATTTTTAACATTATAAAATTATAAAATTAAAACTTTACAAATACTTTATTTATTTTTAATAAAATAGATTCTTAAAATATTATTAGTAATATTTATAATAAAAAAACTAACTTTTAAAAGTAAATTTGGAATTTTTAAAAAGTTCCTAAAAAATATTACTCTAATAAATAAACATAATTTTTGAACTGTTACTCCTTTTAAGTATTACTTTTTCAAAACATTACTACAATATCGTTCTAAAAGTTAGAAGTTATGTTGTAGATTTTAAATAAACGCATCATCAGACACAATCTAATTGACTTGTTTAACCTTTATGTTCTTAAATATATTTATTCGATGATTTTTTAATTAAAATATTCTTTTACGGGGGATGGTGTAAATAAAGTTTTTTAGTAGTTACCACGTAGATATTAGATATAAAATTTATTTATTTTCAACATCTTTTAATTTCTAAGATTAATCTTTGATTCTATACAAATTTAACATATAAATTTTTAACATTTAAATTACAAACGTACCCATAGTTTGAAAAGCATTAATAGCAAGAGCACGTGTACAATATATAATAACAAAAATTACAAGTTTCGAACTAATCTGAAAAATAAAGATAAAATCGTGCAAATAGTATTAAAATGATTAAAATTTATTAATTCTTTCAGCAATATTATCCTTCCAAAGAAAAGTATTAAGTGCAGGATTTATTTATTTTCTTAACTTTAATTTTAATTCTAATTTTATATAAATTCTTATATATAAATTTTTACTTCATAATTTATTACATAACTTTATTATTATTTACGAAATTATCTTTAATTTTAACTCTTTATAGTTATTAAAACTAAAATTAAAATTGAAACTATATAGACAAACGAACCTTCAATTACTAGAACAATAAAATTATTGTTAACCACAGAAAAGATTAATCAATTAATCACCGGCATGACTTCAAAGACCAACTCAACACAAATAAGAGATAGAATGATTTATCCAAAATCTAGTTAAGTTAAAACATTAGAAAACAATGAGAGTATAATGTTGGGCTCGATTTGCCTGAAAATTAAATTATTTTTACAGATCCAACAATTATAGTAAGAAGTTCAAATAATAGATTTTCAAACTTTAAAAGTGACGTTAAGCTTATAAAGTAAGTAAAAGAAACTTTTAAAGTTGTCAAAATAAAAATCAGAATTTCCATCGACTACAAAAATCTTCTCAACCAAATATATAAAAAATAATAGAAGAAATAAAGCCATAGTTTTTTCATGAAAAATAACTTTTTGTAAGGTTTTAAAATTACTCTTAAGATTTTATCTTTTTAACTGTGTTTATTTACAAATATTTATAACTTCCAAGGTAACTTTAACCTAATACTAAAAAAATATTTTACTTCAAATATTGTAGTTTTTTTTATTGAAAGCGTAGTTACCATTTTTCAAGTTATTTTTCAATAATTTTAGAAATAGAATTATTCGTTATAGTATCGAAACCTTAATGATTTCTAGATATAAATTTTTTATTTATAGTTTTGCCTTTTCCTCGTAATTTATATCTCAAAACTTTATCATATTGTTAGCCATGATAATCTAAATGTCAAATATTCTGTCTTAAAATTAATTTATAATGAATCAAATGTAAAATATTATATTTTAAAGTCTAGTTATACACGTTAAAAAGTAAAATAAAAATAAAAATAAAAAGTTCAAACAAAAATAGAAACAAAAAGGCAAGAATGTCAAAATATTAATGTCAATTAATTCTTGAATAGAATAGTTTATCATTTATTGGAACAAATCGTATTTCTATTTCTATCAACGTGCAAATTTTTTATGACTTTCACTTGATACATGTTTAATTTTATAACATCATAAAATATCATGACATTAAAGTTATATTTGTTTATAAGTTTTCTACTATATATTTTCATTTTTAATGTACTATAGTAATTTAAAATGACATTTATCAAATAATTTTAATATTTTATATTAAAAAAATATATTAAAATATTTATATTATAAATTATATTTTTTTAAAAAAAATATAAATCTCATACTTAATTTTACATATTAAACAAACACATCTCAAGACAAAAACTAAATAAGCGTAGCACACATGCACACGTGCAGGCGCGCACGCCCACACACACATATATATATAACAATTTAAAAGTCTAATAAAAATTTAAAAGAACTATGTTTTATCTCATCACCACAAATTATAAATAAAAAGGGCAAGAAAACAAAGGAGAATGACATATTTTATGGGATAAGGTTTGACTTCGGATGAAAATATCTTTAAATTATGAGAGCATCTTCGAAAATATTGGTCGAGAAGCTGAAGATGATAGGTTCCGTCTGGATAATTGTAAATGTTTGATTAATTTAAAAGGGACGATGAACATTCAATCATTTTATAAATGCATATATATATATATATCTATATTCGGATGATGAACGATAAAAATTAAATCTTCTAAATATTTTTTAATTTTAAGATCATAGATTTTAATTAGCGATCTTTTAATTATTAAAATATTAAATAAATTTTATTTAAATTTTGTGTAACAAATTTGTGAAAAAAAGATAGCTGACGTGATCTGTTTCGCCTTTTTCGCCACGTCGGCAGACGTGACGAAACCACCTTCGAAATCTCCGGTGATCCAGAACTGAAAGGAGCAGTTGTGGCAACTACGGTTATTTTTAGTTTATTTTAATCTTAAAAATTATAACTATTATTATATAAATTATTATTATATAAATTATTATATAATTTTAAATTTAATTTAATTTTTTTTAAATTTTAACTTTATTTAATTTTTGAAATTGAAAAAAAAAAATCCAAATAAACGTCAGATAATCTGTTATTTGTATTTTTATTTTATTTTAACGTCCGTTATTAATCGCCACCGTTCGAATCGTAGCCTCGTACCAGCACGAGAGATTTGTGCGCGCGATCCCGATCACCGAAAACAAAATAATTGCAAGAGCTAAAACCCTCGTCTGGTTTTCCACCTCTTCCTCTGATCCTTCCCTCGCCTCTGCTTTGCTCCTGCTCTCGTTTCCGCATCGAAGAAAACCTAAATCCGCTGCGTTGCACAGGCGATATCGGTGTGGATTGGATCAAATGGAGCAGCAGATGGCGGTGATCCTTGACCCTGACATGGCCCCGTTCGAGTCGCTTGTCTTGCAGCTCATGTCCTTCGCCAATGACCAGCGTTCGGCGGCGGAATCGCTCTTTAACTTTTTCCGTGAACGTCAGCCAGATATGCTAGCTTTGAAGCTCGCGCACCTCCTACACTCCTCGGAGCACATCGAGATCCGGGCCATGGCGGCCGTGCTTCTTAGGAAGCAACTCACTCCCGTCGGCGCCACAGGAGGAGACTCGGCATCCGATGGTGGTGGTGGGTACCTATGGCGTCGAATTAATCCTACCACGCAGGCACAAGTGAAGACCCTGCTGATATCGTCGGTTCGGAAGGAGGAGACAAAGTCGATATGGAAGAAGCTCTGCGATACCGTGTCGGAGCTCGCTTCGAATCTGCTGCCTGAAAACGGGTGGCCGGAGCTTCTTCCGTTCTTGTTTCAATCCGTGACATCGGATTCCCTCAAGCTCCAGGAGTCGGCGCTTTTGATGTTCTCACAGCTCGCGCAGTGCGTAGGAGATAGTCTTCTCCCGCATCTCTCTACTCTTCACAACGTGTTCCTCACACGTCTATCGAACGCCACGTCGTCCCCTGATGTGCGGATTGCGGCACTTGGTGCCACAATTAATCTTATACAATGCCTGTCGGCTCCGTCTGATCGGGATATGTTCCAAGACCTTCTACCTCCAATGATGCGGACCCTTACGGAGGCTCTCAACTCGGGGATGGAGGCTACCGCTCAGGAGGCCCTGGAGCTGCTTATTGAATTGGCTGGAACCGAACCGAGGTTCTTGCGAAGGCAGCTTGCAGAAGTTGTTGGGTCTATGCTTCAGATTGCAGAGGCGGATGGATTGGAGGAAGGGACAAGGCATCTAGCGGTGGAGTTCTTGATCACGCTGGCGGAGGCAAGGGAACGAGCACCTGGGATGATGCGGAGACTGCCACAGTTCGTGGGTCGTCTCTTTGCAGTGTTGGTGAAGATGCTCCTTGATTTGGAGGACGAGCCAGAGTGGCACAGTGCTAATGTTGATCACGAAGATGCAGGAGAGACGAGCAACTACTGTGTTGGCCGGGAATGCCTGGATAGGTTATCTATTGCTTTGGGTGGAAACACAATAATGCCAGTTATTTCGGAGTTGCTTCCTTCTTACCTGATTGCTCCTGAGTGGCAAAAGCGCCATGCTGCATTGATCACACTGGCACAGATTGCCGAAGGTTGCTCAAAGGTATTGGACGGTTCATGGTAACGTTTTTATATGTGAAGCTTGATCTTCTTAAAGTATGACTCGCTTGTGTCTTAAAAGCTTACAAAAATGGTTATCTTGTCTTTAAACGCAATTTTTCTCGTGCAGGTGATGACTAAGAACCTGGAGCAAGTTGCGTCAATGGTGTTGAATTCATTCAAAGATCCCCATCCTCGTGCACGTTGGGCTGCAGTCAATGCAATTGGGCAGTTGTCTACAGATTTGGGTCCAGAACTGCAACGAAATCATCATCAACTTGTATTGCCTGCCTTAGCATCAGCTATGGATGACTTTCAAAATCCCCGTGTACAGGCAAGTTGTGTCATAGCCTTCATTAATTTCCAAGATGGTTTATTTGTGTTATTTGTTGGGTTAGTATTCTGTTGAATTAGTTTTCACTGGCCAAATGTGCATGTTGGCTTCGTTTTCCTGAACTCATGCTTGATTGCTTAAGATTGGGTGGAATTTTTTCAAGGTTATGTTGCTAATTTCTAGTTATAAATCAGATTTTTTTTTATTAGACGTGAAATAGTAACCTATCACAAGTAAAATCAATAATATTCACCATGATTTATGTTGAGAACAAGGTATAACTATCATAAAAAGCTTGCAGACAGGAAATTTCAGAACGGATCCTGAACTTTTAAAATAAGCAAAGCACATTGTTAGCCTTTAATCAATTGGCAATTCTAAATCTGGAGTAATTGCTTTTCATTCTTTCAAATCATTTTTTGTTTACTGTAAAGAGTTACATGAAAATGTTAGTATCTAATCTTGTGATGTTTCCATTAGTCATCCACCTAATTGTGTATTGAATAGTAAATAGTTTTTAATCACCATATTTTAATAACGATTTCAGTGGCCAGGTTAGTTTTGTTGGTTGTGGAAATCTAGATCTAGTTGTTTGCAGTATTCAGCTGTGCATCTTTTTTGTACATTGAAAGCAATGTGTAGAACAAGTTTTTAAGATATAGCATAAATTGAAGGGGAAAGAGATTTTTACTCATAGCAGAATTTGCAACTGATAAGGTTTCCTCTTTTCCCTGAATTACAGCATTGTCTTCCGTTAATGACATGATGTTATTTATAGTATCAACATTACAATGGGCATTTTTTTTAGAATTTCACCTTGGCATTTATTGTTAAATTATGTACAGGCACATGCTGCCTCAGCAATCTTAAATTTTACGGAAAACTGCACTGCAGATATTTTGCCACCTTACTTGGATGGGATAGTAAGCAAATTACTCGTCCTTCTTCAGGTATTTTGAATATTTGCTGCTTCACATGACTTATATTCCAAATAAATGATTGAAAATTAATGACCAAGTAGTTTATATGATTCCCTTATCATAGCGCTAAATCCTATATTATAGTACAACACAAAAGAAAAACAGGTAGAGAGACTGGAATTATTGTATAATATTCTACATGTGCTTCCAGACTGGGAAGCAGTTGGTGCAAGAGGGAGCACTGACAGCTTTAGCATCAGTTGCTGATTCATCACAGGTTCTTTATTTTCTTTTGTAGTTATGTTATTTGCTTCTCACATGCATCACATAGCTTCAGTCTTTGATTCATTATAGGTTCTTTTATTTCTGTCTCATGGTTGTTATTTGCCTCACACATACCTGACTCCACAACTTGTGTATTCAGTTGCAATTTCAAAAGTACTATGATGCTGTCATGCCTTACCTAAAAGCCATTTTGGTGAATGCAACTGACAAATCTAATTGTATGCTCCGTGCTAAATCCATGGAATGCATCAGTCTAGTTGGAATGGCTGTGGGCAAAGAGAGGTTCAGGAATGATGCCAAGCAGGTGTATTGGAAACTCTTGTCTGCATGCACTCAGTTATGCCTTCATGAAAATGATTTGTCTCATGTTTCATACGTCATTATTCCATGGTTGCATCTATCATGTGGGTGTCCATATTTAGCATTGCTTGAGAAAGGAATCTATTACCGATATTGTCATTCATTATGTATGAAACTATATGTTTAATATTTTTGTTCTTAACAAAATTTTCAGATGGTCTATTATGGAAAAATTCTGCTTGTTGAATGAGAAACACAAAATAGTTTATAGTTTTCTATCAATAATAGCTGTAGAAGAGTGTTAAGATGTTTTAGTGGTTAGATTAGAAGAAGATGGTTTTGCATGTTTAGCATCTGGGGGGTTACCAGTGATTTGAGCATTAAAGATTTTTAGCATTAAATAATTGCTATAGAAGAGTGTTAAGATGTTTTAATTGTAGGGTTACTAGAGGATGACATTGTATAGGGTACAATAGTTGATGACACTTTTATTGTTAAATATAAATGAACAAATTAAGAATATCGTTGAGAAACACCTTTGGAACTAGGACAAGGCTTGTTTTCCTATTTTACTCTTAGATATTCCTTTGCTTTTAATGTCTCTATGTTGCTAAGCATGCATTTTTACAAGACTGTTCAGAATGTGGAATATCTTTTTGTAGCTTATTCTGAACAAATTTATGTGATCTGGCCATATGGTTGCCAAAATGGTAATTTAAGCATTTTTAGTTTGTATCGTGGAAACAAAGTAGATACTTTGTATCAAAGACAAGGAATATATTCTTTGCTACAGTTGCATTAAATTTTAATCATTTTTACTCTTCTTAAATCTGCATCTTATTCTTTTAGTGGTGCTTAATGGAATATTTTTTGCTTGTTTAGCACAACTACTTATCTTCTAGCCTATATGATTTCAACCTTTTTGTATCCAATGGCAGGTTATGGAAGTGCTAATGGCACTGCAAGGGTCTCAGATGGAGGCAGATGATCCTACTACGAGTTACATGTTACAGGTATTTATCAGGATCCAAAGGCAATTCAAGATGTGTAACTAAATTCATTCAAACACATTTCACTCTCATTTTATTTGCAGGCATGGGCGAGACTTTGCAAGTGCCTTGGTCAGGATTTTCTTCCTTACTTGAGTGTTGTCATGCCACCTTTGCTGCAATCAGCGCAACTTAAACCAGATGTGATGATTACGTCTGTCGAGTCAGATGTAGAAATAGATGATTCAGAAGACGAAAGGTTCTCATTGCCATTCACTTTAGAAAATCTTTTTAAATTCTTAAAAATAAGTTTAGCCTGAGTTTTATAGACCTAGACAAGACATCAAATTATTTTTGTGGCCTAGCCCAATTCAATTCGTGAATGTCATAAATCAAAATGCTGCAGAAACTGCTAAAAAATATAAATTATATCCTTCTCAAAAAAGTAAATTATTTAATAATCCCGAAATTAATTGAAATGGGAAAGCAAAGGATATTTGTTTGAGGGATGTTGTGTTCAAATTCAAAAACTGGCCAATTGGACCTATTCAATGACTGATTCACCAGGTAACAGCAATTCCATTTTAAAAATTGTTCCGATATTAGTTGTCAAATCTGACATCCCTCAACCTGCTGTTGAGTTAGCTCTCTCAGTCATGCTCAAATGAAGTTAGCTTAGTGCTTTAGTTTCTGTCTAAAGTAGTATATCATACTAGAAATCACTTAATGAGAATCAACATTTTTCTTTCTCCCAAAAAACACTAACAAGCAAAACCTTGATGGTTGATATTTCCCTTTTTGTACAGTGTATTCTTGCCTATAAAATAAGAAAGAAATAGCTACTTTATGTGAACAAGAAAAAAATAAAATAAAACACACTCCATGTTACTTCATGTAAAGAAGAAAATAAAACATATTCCATGTACTAACTTTGAGGCCTACACTTACGCCCATACTCCAACTTATCTAAGCATATAATCCTTTCTTGAGACGCATCTATATTTGGACAAGGAAAAAAGAAAAATAAAAGAGTGCACTGGCATTGAGGCCAATGCTTCTGTCTGCAGCAAAAGCCAGGCCCAACAACTTAAAACATCAGCTTTCTTCCACATTTGTCTAGTCCTGAATTCTTAAGCCACACCCATTTTGCCAAATAATTTGATCCCTAGTGATATGAACCACATTCACTGTCTAGCAATACTTCAATTTCTACCAATCCAGATGGTAAACTGGAGTGTTACAGCAGACATCGAGCATTAAATTATCTATCAACCCAGACAGTAAACCATGTTCAGTGGCTTTTTTGTTGACTTCTAAGGGAGATATACCAAAACCAGGATGACATTAATGGTTTCAGCTAGCTGAAACCTAAAAAGATGAACTTTAGGGTTTGTTCCCGTTGCAAATTGTGATCTGGTACACGGTGGTTAGGATTGTTTTTCCTTCTTGCTTTACTTGTGATTACAGTGCTTTTTTGGTGATTTGTCTTTGGATGATTCCTTGGCAATATATGTAATTAATCCTACTTTTCTTCAAAACAAAAAATTGGAGTTTGCTTCTATATTGTGAGTTTTCTTCTGGCTATCAGTAAATAGCTTACTAGACATTGATTCTCATATTCATATATGTCAATTATTTGCTAGCTTGGGCATAGAATCTTGCTAACTTTCTAGAAATAGATTATCGAAATCCTTTTAAATTATGTGGGTTCTTGGGTGGGCATCCTCAATCTAACTTGCAAAAGTTTGGGTTTACTTAAATTCATAATTCTACTGTGGTTGATCACATGAATTCTTTTCTTCCAAATATTTTTATTTATTGTCAAATCTTTGGTTAAATTAAAAAAATAAACTTAAATATTAGGAAATATAACAATAGATTGAAATATGTACGGTGATGAGATTCATTTTGCTTGTTGATCTCACTTAGTCAAAGCATTAGTTGTACTATCTTTATCAACCATTTGGTCTGAAATTTGTAGCCTGAGCAGCTTGTATATTGTAAGTTTAATATGCATGAAATCTTTGAATTATTTCTCAAGGTGTTTGATTCCCAGGGTTCCATTGTTATTCATTTGACAATTTTGATGTAGTTTTGAGACCATTACTCTTGGGGATAAGAGGATAGGAATCAAGACCAGCTCTTTGGAGGAGAAAGCTACAGCTTGTAACATGCTTTGCTGTTATGCAGATGAGCTGAAAGAGGGTTTCTTCCCATGGATCGATCAGGTTGGGCTTGGACATTTGGTAATAGCATTTTATTCCCTTTTTTGAACACTTATAATCAACCATATCAAATGAATTTTGAACTCTAATTTCAGGTTGTTCCCATATTAGTTCCCCTTCTAAAATTTTATTTCCACGAAGAAGTTCGCAAAGCTGCTGTTTCAGGTCTTTTGCAATCATAGTTACCTATTCATTTATTTATACCAAATTATACATATGTATCTAATATGGTGTGCAATTTTCTTCTTTGTAGGCATGCCAGAGCTACTGCGTTCAGCTAAATTAGCCATGGAGAAGGGACTAGCTCAAGGTTGTGACAAGTCATTTGTTAAGAAGTTGTCAGATTATATAATTCCTTCTTTGGTTGAAGCATTGCATAAGGTCATTGATAGTATTTCTTAACTTTGAGTTATTGTTTCCTGTCCTCTGCCATGGTTCCTTTCTTGTTTGGTTAGGATGATTCGTATGTGTATCTATCTGTTCATTTTTTGTTCCTGAATGTATTTAATTTGCAGGAGCCTGAAACAGAGATATGTGCATGCATGTTGGATTCTTTGAATGAATGCATAAAGGTTTGTTGGTGTGTGCTAGATTGATTCAAATTTTGATTTTTGTGTTTTTATTTTCAAATTCTAGATTGTAGTATTTGCAAATATTATTTGGCTCCCTGTTAAGAATTAACATATTTTTCCAGATTTTATCTGTTCATTAAAATTTTTTAGTCTTGAACAATATTTTAATTTTGCGTCCCTTTTTATTATTATATCATACTCTTCACCATTTAAACTTTCCAGCTATCTGGCCACCTTCTGGAAGAAAGCCAGATCAAGTCCATTGTAGATGAAATAAAAAATGTGGCTGTAGCAAGTGCAACTAGGAAGAAGGAAAGAGCAGAGAGGACAAAAGTTGAAGATTTTGATGCTGAGGAAGGGGAGCTTCTAAGAGAAGAAAATGAACAAGAAGAGGAAGTCTTTGATCAAGTATATCCCTACTACCAGAAATTTAAAGCTTATTTGAAATAATTTGATTTGTTTCTCTACACAACTCATGATGACATTGCAGACTGCTGAGCATAACCCATGTACTCCTTGAAATTTCTCTTTCTTAAATTCAGATTGGTGATTGCTTGGGAACTTTGATCAAAACTTGCAAGACTTCTTTCCTACCTTTCTTTGATGAGATTTCCAGATATATTATTCCCATGTTGGTAAGTTAAACCAAAGGAACTATCCATTTCCAGGAATAAATGAACTAAAATAATAGTTCACTCTGTAGTTCCTTTAGATTTAAACTTATATGGTTTTCTGCAACATTATCTTTTCCTGCATTTTCCCTATCTAAACAAATACTATCTAGGGTAAGGATAAAACATCTGAAGAGAGAAGGATTGCAATTTGTATTTTTGATGATATTGCTGAACAATGTGGAGAAGCTGCTGTTAGGTAGGCTTTGTTTCCTTTTTTAAGGAACTTAACCCTTTAGGAATTCTATTTTTTTTATTTCTCCAATTCTATAGAATTGCTTTCTTTCTCATTGTGATAATAAAGTTCAAAATTTGTTTTTGATTCTGTGCTGTTCATCCATTGTGCAGGTACTATGGTATATATATTCCTTTCTTGCTGGAAGCATGTAATGATGAAAATCCAGATGTTCGACAAGTAAGCCTATAGATGGATATTCAAAATCTGATTAAAATCAGAATCAATTTAGCATGAATCTTGCTGAACTTGAAATTGCTTAATTGAATTTTGAATTTCATATCTATAAATATTTGAATCAGATTCAAATTTACATGATATCCAATTCTAATTGGTTTATCTATCCAACACATTTACTTATCCAATCAGATATCTGCCATATTTTATGTCTATAAGTTTTTATTTATAAATTTACTATTTTACTCATATATTTTTATTTATAATTGTTAACGTAAAATAACCATATTGAAATTTAGATAACTAGTTTTTGGATTTTCAAATTAAGCTTTTTTGGATAAAAATGGCACATCATTGTGAAATGGTCAGATTTGAAATTAGATTTTCAAATTTAGATATCTGGATTTAGTTTTCCCAGATTTAAATATTATCTGAATTCTAATAAATCTCTTAGATATAGGTTCAAGTATTTAAGTAGTCACCTAAATATTAATCAGATGGATTTAGATTATCTAAATATTGAACAAATATGAATTCAGATTTACGATTATGTGATTCAATTACACTTCATTTACACCCTTATCAACAAACAGTTAGTGGGATATGTATATTTTTCTCTTGTGGTTTATTTTGCAACTCACAAAACTTCTGTTTTTTTTTTATTTCCACAATATTAATTTGTTGATTTAGGCCGCTGTATTTGGCATTGGTGTTTGTGCTGAATATGGAGGATCTGTATTTAAACCTTTAGTCAGAGGTACGATCTCTTTCTAAGTCCATGTCTATATAAAAAGTGTTTGTTCTAATTTTATTAATATTTGACTTCTACATCCAATATACAGAGGTTCTCCATAGGTTGGATAATGTGATAAGACATCCAAGTGCATCAGACGTTGATAATGTAATGGCATATGATAATGCAGTCTCAGCATTAGGAAAAATATGTCAATTTCATCGTGATGTTATAGATACAGCTCAGGTATCAAGTTCAGCTAAATAATCGGTTTAGAGATATTGATTTGTGAGTAAGAAAAAGCATGAATAAGAATTTCATTTGAGGTCTTGAGTTTCTTTCCTTATTTTGTGATATTTCATCTTAACAGGTTTTTCCTGCATGGTTAAGCTGCCTGCCAATAAAGGGTGATGAAATTGAAGCTAAAGTTGTTCACGATCAGCTTTGCTCAATGGTTGAAAGGTATCTTAGGCAATGATATTCTGTCTCATGTTCTGTTTCACCACTCTTATAGAGCCAAATGTACCTTTGGTGTGGTGTCATCAGGAAAAAATCCTTTGGTGTGGTATCTTAGGCAATGATATTCTGTCAACCTTTTATTGATATTTTATTTTAAAAATTTAAATATAATTGTATAATTAGTTAATTTATGGTACAAGTACTATGTATCAAAATTTCGTACAAATTAAACTTATATTAATTGTTATTTTTTAGTTGAAAATCAATGGTTGAAATTTAACAGAAAATTGTTAAATTTTAAGGTTTTTAAATGTAGGATCATAAACAAAAGTATATGGTTATTCATCATGTATTTATAGTTATCTAATAGTAAAATCGTTATGGTTATTTTTATCTTCTTGTGTATTCATAAGAAAAAAGGTAAGATATAATGTGAACAAAACTACTTAATATCACACTAGCTAATCCCCTTCTCCCTTCCTTTTCACCTACCTTTACTAACCGCACTGTCGGATGCAGGTCAGACAGAGATATTCTCGGACCCAACAATCAATATCTTCCAAAAGTAATTTCAGTTTTTGCTGAGGTTTGTCTTTCTGTCTGAAACTTCGGTTGCTATTTCTCTAAAAATTGATTTCTTATTTAGTCATTGATAGGAATGTTAAGTTGCTCCATAACCGATGCCGATCACAAATGTAAAATATGCCTTTTTTTTTGGAAATAAATATGACTACATTTGTATGACACTTCCGCCTGAGGAAGTTGTAGCCGATGAAAAACCATGAGTTCTACGTCACGTCTTTTCAATATTTGAAATGATTCAAAATTATATCTTTACAGGTTATATGTGCCGGTCCTAATCTAGCCACGGACTTGACCATAAATCGGATGGTTAATTTGTTAAAACAGCTTCAGCAAACATTACCTCCAGCAATTCTAGCTGCGACATGGTCATCTCTTCACCCTCAACAGCAGCTCATGTTGCAGTCAATCTTGCCGTCTTAGTTATTCTATCTTCTTTTTGAAACTGCTTTACCTATTTTCCAGAGTTTGTTCATTAGCATCAATTTTATTTTTTTCATCATCTTCCATTCTTTATTTATATTCATTGGTATTGTGGTATAGCTACTCTTTGTGTATGTTTCATTTTGTAGAAGGTTGATGTTGTCCGTGGATGTCTTTAATGTAGACTGTATACAATATAAATATGAAATTTAATACGTGAACGTTCTCGTCTCTTAGGACGAATGATGAGGTAAAAAAAAAGGGTGAAATGCTAATAATCCCTTTTGGGAATTCGAACTAGCATCAACAATCTTGAGTTGACTGTGCATCAGATGACAACAAGATTCTCGCACTTGAATAACAATTTGGTATATAAAACTTTGATCGGTGTAAGTATAAAGTTGATAGAGAATGAAAATTACTATGGGGAAAGAAAATTAATAATGTGTAAGTATAATGATAAGAAAGAAAGTTAATATATTGTATTTACAAGAAATTAAATGATGCAGAGGAAAATCTAGGTTAATTAAGGTTGATGGTTTTAAATTGTAATATATGGGAGAAGATAAGTGAAAGTATGTAGTTGGAATGGCACTTAATAAAAGTTTAAAAGAGATGAAGCTGTTGAGATAATAAAAATATAAATGTAAGATAAAATTATAATGATTAAGTTTGTGATATGAAGTAATACAGTTAATGGGTACGTTTGAAAATATTTTTTTTTTTAACTTTAGAAATGAGATTGAATTAAAATTAAAATTAATTTTATAAATGAAATTAAAATTATATAATAATTTATGTAATAAAAATTTATACGTTAAAATTTATATAATAATAATATTATTAAAAATAATTTTAAAAATAGTAAAATTTTTAAAAGAAAACAAAATCAATATAATTAATATACATGCTCTTCTGATAGGTTCAGGAGAAGCTATAAATATATATTCAACAGAGTTTATTTATTTTCAATGATTAATATTATTAAAAAAATGTAAATACCACCGCCACATCATCATCATCTGATTTTTCACTGACACAAGTAAAAAATTCAAAAACAAATCCCACGAGAGCCGTCCAGAGAACGTCCACTCAGCTCATTCCATTTTCTTCTACGACTCGACTTCGATCGGACGATCTTTCTTGCTCTTACTGCGCGGTCTCACAAGGAGAAGGTCAGTAAGCTTCACTTCGATGCGTGTGTTCTCAAGCTCCATCGCATCTTCCGATGTTGGCAAACATTTGTATTCGATCCCAATTTCGGGTCGTTCTGATAGAGATTGCTTCTTTTTCCAGTATTCGATCTTTCCGCGATGCTTGTTTTGATTGTTCTTCTGCGCAATTTTTGGTGATTCGTATAACTTCGTGGGCTGTTTCTCCTTAGCTGCGGGTATTCGGCTGTGTCGGATATACCCAATTCCAATTGTGTTTAATTCCGAAGGACGGTTTGTTTAAGCAATAAAAGTAAGTGATGTGAGATTTACGATGTAAATATTTTGTTATAATTTTTTAATATAAAATATTAAAGTTGTTTGATAAATATTACTATAAAATATTATGGTGTATATTAAAAAATAGAAGCGCATAATACTTATCCTGTAAACAGTCTTTGGTTTATGCCAACTCTCCTCTCCTTAAATTTTAAATATTGAATTTTAAATCTTAAATCGGGGCGAAATAATGGTGGTACCTACTCGGTACCATCATCAGTGTCTTCAGAATTTGATAGTCTACTGAATTCCATATCTTTTTGATGATGTTAGTGTTTTGAAGTCAGGATTTCTTCCCTCGTAATGGTGTGGAAGAATGCCATGCCCTTTTTCTACCAGGTGTTTATACTCGGATTACAGTTGCTCTTTTTTCTATCAGGCTGATGTGTTACAACGTTTTACTAAAATGACAGTTACGGTCTTAAATGGAGGCACTCTCTGTAAAGACTCTTCTTTCTTCAACTAACATGAAGCGAGACCTGTTTAAAAGTAAATTCTCAGATGTTCCAGTTTTAGGGTTGTCTTTCAACCATAAGAAACATAGCCCAAGATTTGGCAGATCTCAAATATACGCTTGGTCAAAGAAGTCTGTACATCAAGGTATGTTGTAATCTATTTGATTTCAATTCTTTGTCGCATTCTAAATTTTGTAATGTCATTTTGTTGGATTTAATACCGGAAATTCTTAGTCTTGAGTTTGTACCAAATGAACTTGATAGTATGCCTCTACTTCAGATTTTAAGGATTTTGCCAAACCAGTGCGATTGCTTCTAGCGAGAGATGCAAAATTTTTGACAGACCAGAAACTGGAGAAGATTCTTGACTTTCCCAGCTGGGATGAATATTGCTTCTATATATTTCAGCTGTGCACCAGCAATGAGTTTGGATCTGGTATCCAGGATGAAAATGCTGCTGTAATTCTTGGTGTGATAGATGTTGGTGGCAATACAATCATGCAGAGAATATCTTCAGTTTTGGCTGAAGATGGTGAAATTGTTGGTAATTGTTCATCTTCTTGTGATCAAGTCCACTTCCAGAGAGGCTCGGTGGATACTGTCATGCTCAGTGGACCTGCCATGGGGAAAGTTTTAGCTTTATGGGTTGGCCTTGAATCTGGTAAAATCTTTTAAAACTTATTTGAACCTAGTGAGTTGCGTCTTACTACTTTGGTTTCAGCATTTTTTTCATAAAGGCTACCAATCACGGTTTACATTCAACACTTCTTCTTTGATGTTAATGATCTTGTTTCAATTTAATTTCAGGTTCTTGGAAGTTAGGTAGTGTGAGATTAACAGTTATCAGGAAGAACAAATCCTCAAATGTTGCTGGAGACTTGAGTGACAATCGGTACAGTGGGCTGCAGTATGATTTTGGAGAGAAGGATATGCTCCTTGGAGACGTCAGTGGGACTTCAATTGCCGAACTTAGACCTAATCATGTCGCGGACTTTCCCATAAACAATTCTACGGTCTTGCCCAACTTCAGTTATTCGTTGCCACCTTCCTTCTCAGAAGGAATATCAAATGCTCAAGGCATGAAAGAATATGCTGATTTGAAATTGTCCTTGTTAATCTATGATTTATTGCTTCTTTCTGCTGGCGCAATAATTTTGACCTTCTCAACAAGTGAGAAATTTGTTATTGCATTCTTGGTGGGTGGTATAAGTGGCTTCCTCTATCTCATGTCCTTACAGAGGTATGTTGATGACCTGTCTTCTTCAACGCTTCCGTCAGCTGATGTGAACGTGGAAAATATATTGGGAACGCTTGGAGGATTCAAGGGACCACTGTCAAGGTTTGTATTGCTTGTGGTTCTATTTGCTGCTGCTTTCAAGTATGGTGTGGGTGGCTCTTCATCTGATTTAACACCACAGCAACTCTTGCTTGCGAGTTTAGGGTTTTTCACTTGTAAAATAGCCGTTCTGCTTGCAGCATTCAAACCTTTGAAAATAAATTAATGCAGAATAGGTTTGTAGAGTACTGCTTTACAATACACAGAAGAAAATTTGAATACAGTGGAACCCACTCCATCTTTCATGGCGATGCATTAAAATATAGCTACCTACCACAGGCATTTGTTTGTTGATTGTGTTTTTCCATTCACTTGTTGGTTACTAGAAATGCCAGATATATGAAGCACCTGATGAGGCATTGAAAAATTATACCCATTTTGAAAGGTTTGGAATACATTACCAAAGGTGCATTTTCAACTATTTTATCTACAACATAACATTTTACATGTAGTATATGTAAACTAATTTTGATATCATATACATTTTACTTTACTAAAATTAATTAATTAGTGAAAAAAACTTACAAAGTGATATAAATATCTTAAATTTACTCATTTTTTTCAATATAGGATTACTTTTCCCAACATTTCTTCACAAAAGAAGTTTGATTAACCTTTTTTACAAACCTCCAATTGTTTGCTTAATGCTTTTGGAAAATCTGTTAGTGGCTTTTATTGTTCTTTTCACGAGAATATGTTTTGTTTCTTAGAATTAAATATACCATCAACTATGCCTTCACGTATGAACTGCTGGCATATGGATTGATATCCACTTTACTGCCTACTTTGCTCATAAAAAAACAGGATATTGTATACCCATATGGATGTGATAAGGCACAAAATCTTCCCTAAATACTAATAGTTTCGTTTTTTCAAGATAATTTTCAATATTGTTCTAAACGCTAATTTTAATTTATCTTATAATTTAAATATACTAACTTAAAATTTATGAATGTAAAAGATTACTTCTAAAACAACTAAAAAAATATTTGGTTGTTTTAGATGCAATCTCCACCATTGATAAATTTAAAATTAATCTATTTAAGGATACATTCATGAACTGCTTTTTTTCAATTCTCAAAATCTTTTAGTTTCAATATATTTCAACTTTTGAAAAAAGTTACATGCGAATGTATCCTAAATCATCAAATAAATATTTTCAATATCTGCAATCTTTACTGTAAGTGATCTAAAATTATGCCTTGTACTAATTTTATCCTTATTTTTTATTTCCTTAAATTTTACTTTTGACTTTTCAGATAATATAAATCTTCTCTTCAACTCTTCATGTCAATTTTTTTTTGCGTACTTTTGTTTCTTCACGACCATCGTTGATGTTTTAATGGTACACTAAACGGTAAATGATAAATACCATACCAGTGAGCATCGCTTACGTACGTATAATTTTTTTTAAAAGATACATTCGAAAATTTAAAGATAAAAAATTAAGTGATTTACGTGGCATTTGTTTTAGGGTTTAACTTAAAAGTACTGCTTTTAGCTTTTAGCCTAAGTAATATTGCTTTAATATTTTAAATGAGTTATATTGAAAAGTAAAAATTATAATTTAAAATTTACGTTTATTTGTTAAAATAATAATTTAATTATTTATAGAGAAAAATAATATTACTGTTAATATTATTTTTTAAAATTAATATTTTAAAATAATCTTACCAATAAAATTTTAATAAAGAATTTTTCATTCATTAATCAATAAGATATTAGTATTATTGTTTATGATATATTTGGTAATAAAGTATTCTAATTTTGTAAAAAATTAAGAGTTTGGTTTTATTATTAAATAGTGTTGATTTCTACGATAAATTATAAGATAAAAATTTATATATAAAAATTTATATGATAATAACGATATATAAAAATTATACAAATCTGACGTTTAAAAATCCTTAAATAAAACTTTGAGGAAATTTGTATTTTTAAAAATAGAGTCTTTGGTGATATTATTAAAGTTACTTTTCTAGTGGTATCTAATTTAAAATTATTTATATATATATATACAATAGAGGGAAATCAAAAAGAGATTTAAGAGATAATGGAGGTATTCAATAGAGTAGTGGTATATTACGAAAATTTTAATAAAAACATCTATAACTTTTTAGTCAATAAAAATAAAAAGGAAAAAATTATTATTAGAATCATCGAATATAATGTTCAATAAGTATAAACTTAGGAATATTAACTAAATAGTAGATGTTATGATATACATTGAAAATGATATTAATGTTATAAGATAAATTATTAAAAAATTTAAATAATCAAAGATTTAATATAGATCATTAAATTAAGATACTATTTAAAAAAAAACTAGAGTATTTTTCTTGTTGAAAATAATAAAATTTTTAATCGATTATTTCTCAATTTTTTATATCGTTTTCCACCATTTCCCTTGTTCACGGAAGGAAAAATCTGTGTGGCAGTGCTGATTTCTGGCAGGCGACCGGGAGGCGGATCACTAGGGCTGGAAGAGGACAGGTCGGTGATCGGATTCCTCTTCGACGCAAGCATCGTGCCCATCGTCCTGCGTCGGCACCTCTGGACCGCCGCTCCCACATTCCGAAATTTGCTTATTTGTCATTCTACACGGCGGGCTCGAAATGGATCATGTAGCGAGGTTTAACTTGCGAATGCAGAAGGAGCTCAAGCTTCTCTTGACAGACCCACCTCCTGGTGTGACGGTTCCGCCACCTTCCGAAGAAGAGAACTCATCCACCTCCTGCTTGTCATCAATCGAAGCCAGTGAGTGTGTGTTTCTTTCGTGGCTGTTTTCTCTTCTATTCGTGGAATTTCCATGTTTTCGTCATTGGAATTTTTGAAGTTTTGGGGAAGTGCGTCATGTGGATCATCAATCGGCAGGGATTGAAGGGCCTGAAGAAACTGTGTACTCTGGTGGATTTTTCACAGCTAGGGTTCAAATACCTGAGAGGTTATTCCCCATGCCGCTTCCACTTCACAATCTTCTGCATTTTTTATTAATGCGTCCCAAAAATTTGTGATCCCTGGATTCATCTTGGTAGGTATCCTTTTCAGCCACCAATCGTGACTTTTGCAACACCAATTTACCATCCGAACATTGACAATGGAGGCCGGATCTGCCTGGACATTCTTAATTTACCCCCAAAGGTATTATCTTTCCGTAACCAATCAGCAGTCTTATCTGACCAGGGATCAATCATTTCGACGGAGAAAGACTCGGCCATCCTGTTGCACTCTTAGGATCATTCACCAACCTCGTTCTCGTACCTTGGAAGTAGAAAAAAATGAATTTTAGGTGAAAAATTTTGAGATGAGAAGAGAAGGAAAAATGATTTTGACAATAGAAAGAGTAGATTGAGGAATGTAAATGTTATCATTAAAATGAAAATACTTTTGAAAATTGAGAGTAAGGAGAAGTGAACAATACCTTAGGTATTTTAAAGATTCTCTATTCCTCAAGCTAATATATCACATAATTCAAATTTTAAAATCACTGCAGGGGGCATGGCAGCCTTCTCTAAATATCTCAACAGTATTGACAAGCATTCGGCTATTACTGAGTGAGCCAAACCCTGACGATGGATTAATGTGCGAAGTTGTAAGCAAAATCTAAATCATGATATATCATTTCTTGACATGAATATCATCAACCTTTGTTTGATAAAGCATTCATCATAAATTTTGTTATTTCACTTTCCCCCAGAGCAAGGAATACAAGTATGACAGGCAAGTTTTTGACCAAAAAGCTCGGTCTTGGACAGAAAAATATGCAAAAGCTGGGGCCTTTGGAAGTAATGATGCTGGCCTTATAGGTGCATCGAGCAAGGTGTGTAGAAGCCTTTTTAGTCATCCTGCACTTGTCACTGCTCCTTGAAAGAAATTCTTATAGATGATCCCATTTACCCAGCTTTCAGATTATTATTATTATTGCAAAAGAAAATTGCTTTGGAATTTTAGATTATACCATATCGGAAAATTTCCTTATCCAGTGGACTGTAGCCTATCATTTTTCCACAAATACTTCTGTAGGTGTAAAAAGTAAAGAAATAGGAAACAGCAAACATCGCAGCTAGAATACATTTGCCAACAGTAATAAAATGACAGAAAAATTGCAATGGAAATAAAAAATAAGAAAAGTGAGAGTTCTGCAAGATTCCTTTGAAACCATCTCATATTACAAAACTAGCGATTGTTTTGTGCTTTGCATGGGTTATTTTTTCAATGCAGTAAAAGAGAATGTGGGGATTAGAAGTATAGACTATTTAAGGATTGAGGAAAAACTTACAATTATATTTTATGTTATCAGAAATCTACTCATTGTTAATTTGTTTGCATGAAGAAGCTTACTATATATTATATAAGGATTGAGTACTATATCTTTCACCTTATTCTGTTGTTTTGAGTTTAGATGGTCAACTTTAGTGGTGTTGTCACTTTAACAGACAGAAGCCGAGCAAGCACATACAGGATCAGTAGCCCAAGGTTCCAACATCAGTGAAGGGAATAGGAAGAAAATCTACATAACTCGTGACAAGTTGTCGCTGAGAGCTGCAGTTGGGAAGAGTAATGTCGATGACAAGGAAAATGGGGTAGTTATCTCACCGTCATTGTTACCGCAATCCAAATATATTAAGATGAGCTCCAATAAGATTGATTTGCCAAAGCAAACTCCACCATCTGCTGCGGAACAACCTGTGAAGGTTCTTAGTTCGAAAGATTCGCATCAAAGTAAAGAACATCCACCACAACCTGTTAAGGCTGTTGAAACATTAATCGCTTTAGATAGTGAAGATAGCGCTGGTGAAGATGATATGAGGCCTCTAAAATCGAGGTTATCTCTGGTTCGAAGCCGAGGATGGAAAGCCAAACAACAAAGAAGGTGAGAATCCAAACGCTTGTATTTCCAGATGCTGTCGAACGTGTTTTTAGTTTTCCTACTGGACTCAACAATTTTTTTTGGTAAACGCCCTTATTACTGGTTCATGCAGAGGGTTCTATGAAATGCCAAAAATGTCGAAAGCCGTTGGGCTTTTACCATGTAGATATTGTTGTAGAATCGTTTAACATTTGTCTAAGATTTTGTTTGACAAAATCTAAATCAAGAATTTATGTTTTTTTAAATTGAAACGATTTTCAAGGTAAAAAATCTTTTTCTAATAAAAAAAATTTATTTTTATTATATTATTTTTAAAAAGATATATTTTATACAATAAATCTTTTTATAAATATTATTTTCAAACGAAGTCTGAGGAAATGGATTAGAAGTACATTTAAGGATGTGTTTGAGAATGGTTTCATGAACAGCTCCGATTCCTGCATGATTCGTAGGTGAGGAGGCTCTATTCAACAAACGTACCGTCCAACTTCAAGAATTATGTTTTGCAACTTTCAATACCCTAGGTACAATAATGGTACCAATGTGTTGAGTCAAATTTAAGGTTCAAATACCCAACTCCCAAATGGTTGATATTGTTGGGTTTGATATCAATACCACTCTTCTTTTTAAATACCTGTTGAAACAAGAATAAATACTGATACAAGCCAGCTTAGCCACTTGGATGCCGGCATTCTTGGAAGAAAGGATAATCAGAAAGGGAGGGAGGACAGACCAATATGACTACGTTGAAGGGATGAACCGTGGGCTCGTTCCAGAGGCAAGGGTCTGTGGAAGAACAGAACGTTAAGTCGCAAGATGTTAATAAAACCATGTCAATAGACGGAGTCGAACCAGTATAGTTCGAATTTTTTATAAGCCTAACACAAATACGATTCAGACATGATCCTTGTCAGGCCATGGCCTCTACACGATTTAATTTGTAATTATTTTTTATTTTATTAAAAATTAATATAATATTAATAAAACTTATAAATATTAAAAAATAATTAATTATAAAATTCAAACTTACAATCATACATCATTTATTAACAAATTTAAACTAAAGTTATATATAATATATATAATTTTTAAAAAAATTAAAAAAAATATAAAATTTTTAAAACTTATAAAATTATTTTTATATCGTACCGTACTAAGCCGACGTGCCGTACTTGAAGCATCAGTGTTATTTGATTTCTGTTCCGTATGGTTCGTCCTTCAGCTAGAATGGTGGAGAGCGAAGAGAACCTTCATCAAAATCAAGATATATATTACCTGCTCTTACATTGTCTCGCAAGCTGCTGCATTGATTCGAATCACACCACATGGTGAAACAATAGCATCCACCGACACATCGTGAGAAGAGACAGGAACTACATCTTCATCGACAATCTGGGCAGAGTATGCAAGCGCCACTGCAAGAATCCAGGAGAAACAGTTATTTAGCCCAGAAAAACCTGCCAACTTATATGTGCTGTGTGCTAAAAAAAAGTAATTCCTAGTGATAAAGAGTCAGAGATCTGAAATCAGGAATCTATAAAAGGTGTGCAGGCGCCAAGAAGGTGAAACCTTGTTTGAAGGTAACAAGGATTGATTTTCTGTGAAGCTTGCACAGAAAACAAGCAAGCAAGCTAAATACCAGGAGGCAAAAGTGTTATATATCAACAAAAGAAAAGAGGGGACTAACATGAAAAAAGAACACTGCACTTACAAAGATGAGTGAAGATTGATGAAATAGAATAAGATTCACCATGGTGGTATATGAAAATAAAAAAGGTTCACATTTTCTTCATTTGGGTACTTACTAGTTCCACAGAAATTTCATATATAAAATCATGATGAGTTTTTATTTTAGATTCTTGTGTAAAAGAACAGGAAATGTTTCTCTTCACAAAAAAAGGTAAAAAGGAAATTTCACATATATCAAAGCATGGTTCATCACAAGATGCTACGGTTACAAAAAGTTTATACTTAAATTTTTCAGGACAATAGCAACCTATCAAAATTTCATATAAACTGAAAATCAGACTAGAACTACTTTTACATTAGATATCATATAAACTTACATTTGATGCCCATAGAGCATGAGTACTCACAGAAACTGTGCTCACGGAAGAGGTGTAGTAGAAAAGGGTTTGGACGTTCGGTTTGGTTGGCTCTGATGAACAAATGTCCCTTGGGAAACATTACTGCATATTTTCTACTGGAAACTACATTGAGGAGAAAGCACACTCTTGTAAGGTGAGCAGGCAGGAGCTATTGCTCTTTGGTAAACAATAGCAGAGAGCAAACCAGGAACTTCATGTCCTTGCGGTCTGGTAAAGAAGATGTGGATGAACAGTCCTTGTGCAATTGTGGGAATTGGATGGTGGAGTGGAATGATGCTTAGATATGGCTTTGCTTTAATATACTTCTTTTGTATCGGTTCCTGCTTGGAACCAACTTTGTTTTGTTCTCCATGACTCTTTCTTACTGTTTGCTTTTGTCTTTTTTCTGTTTGGTATGCCTTCTTGCCTTTTTATTACATAGAATGCCTTTACATTTCAGAAAGAAAACCAGGACCTTCATCTAGAGAAGGTTTGGATTGAGAAGGACAAGATTGAAATAAAAGTTGTCCTCTTCTAATGGGTAATGTGACACAGGGGTAAGCCTCTCTCTTAGATGGCTCAGAGAGAGGAATCAGTAAAGCAGTAATTCCATTGGTTACATGACACATGAAAAGTCAAAAGCTCCACCTGAAGGACAGTCACTAGAATTGCAACTTTCCTACAAATCTATGGTATAGGTCTGTGTTCAGGGATGTCAGTCTTTTATGTCCTGAAGATTACAGTAATGTGAGGTACAGCAAATGATGAAAACAAACAGGAGTATTATTATCAATTTACCATTGAAAGAACAAGAGAAGCATGATCCCGATCGATTCACCATTCAAAAAATCTTGATGACATCTTATTTCTTATGGTGTGAGCTTATTTGCTTTATCTTGTAGATCTAAACCTATTCATTGCTTTTCTTCCAACTGAAAACATCACTATGCTTAATGGTTAGTGAATGTAAATCTTACACCTTGCATCATCTAACTTGTAACATATGGTAATATGGTAAACACTTAAAAAGGTATCACTGCCAAAAGAGGAGGCTTTTGAAAGGACATCAATAAAGACATCTAGTTATTGGAAAATATTTAAGTAGGAAATAGTTGGCAATTAGCCTGAAATTATCCATATGTACCTAGTAGAGGATGCTTCCACTTCCTTTCAGCAGCTAGCTCCTGGTATTTCCTTAGGAATACATCATAATAGCTGTCCAATTCGAAACAATAAATTAGAAACATGTAGTAAGAATGTTAGACAAGAAGAACCTGCAATCATACTTTGTCCTGCATTGATATCGGGAACATTTTACCAAGGTGAAGAAACACCTGTGAGTTTCAAAAAACTAATGAAACTTCGATACTAAGTTAATCCATAGGTGCTCGTGTGTTACACATAGGCCACACATAGTCGATCCATACAATGGAATCATTCTATTGCTCGTGGACCATACATGATATTACATATTAAAGCTAATCCAATTTTTTAATATGTTATGACTTCTGTAAAACTGACTCCCACGTAATTCATCTTGGACAAAGATCAATAAACTAAATGCACCTGTCACGCCCCAAACCCAGGCATTGGTACAGAAAACTGACAATACTTGCAGAATAAAGCATTGCAAAGCTAATTATTTAATTTTGGTAGTAATAACGATAGTGAATTTTGTATTTGTTATAACAATTAGAATTTTCACTAATTTACAATATGACTTATTTTAAAAGATTCATCTATTTCTATACAAAACTAATAAATCACTTGTTAACGCCCTTTTTTCACACATTCCCAAAATGTATTTCATAAAAAAAATTAGAATGAAATAAGCTAAACGCCTAGTAAATAATTTATAACCAAGTGCATGGAACAAACAGTAGAAAAATGTTCATAACGTTGATCCTTAACATTTAATTGACAAAAATTCATATTATCATATATTATAAGGGATAAGGTTCAAAACTATTCGAATTCTCCAAATAAACATAAATCACTACTTTCGTAGTGTGTTGTTCTCCTCATTCTTCATCATCATTTAAGAGGCTAGAATAAGCCCACCCTACATCATTTACTTGTACCCTTTCTTGACACCACAAAGTTACCAACATGTTTTATTGCAATTATTTTTAAATTGATTTTGATAACTCTTAAATTATTATCTAATTACATATAACTCCAAAATAGTTTACACATTCCCACCTAACGTAATTACAAGCCTACTAAAAAAAATTACAAGCCTACTTTCTTAAAATTAATTATAAATTACATTTTATTATTTTATTAGCTTTGGGTAATCAGAGCATCATAGTCCACATAAGAAGAAAGTTGCCAAACTTGAATTTTTTCCCCAGACACAATGATTATTCAGTAGAAGGCCTTGGCAGCCTCATGTATTGCTAGAAAAAAGTTTTTAAAAAGTTATATCAAGCAAATAGTCTGCATGGTACACAACCAGGATAAAAAGCAGTTCAACTAACTTACCGTTTGATCAACCAATATTTGATTTCTAACCAAGAAATTAGTAGATGTTTAGCATGGTACGTACAGAGAAATAAATCCACATACCTAAGCATGGAATCATACTTATTAAGGTGCCAAGGTGCTAAGAAATGGCCTTTAGTGCCATGGATGCCAAGGCATCTAAGCACCACTTGGATGCAATTTTATTTTTATTTATCAGAATTTTATATACACTTCATGAATAAAAAAATAATATTCAAAGTTAAATACAAAGCTCGCAGATAAACACAGCTGATATCCAACAGATGATAACTTAAAGTAACAAACAACATTAAAGTTGTTTTAGGAAATGGTGAAAGGGTATGCCAAGGGTGTCAAAGACAGTCAAACATGCTAACAAAGAAGTTGTCGATGGAGGTGTTTGGAAGTTAGGAGGAGAACAGTAAGTTTTTTTACTTAAAAAACTCTCTCGATCATGCAGGATCCTTATTCAGATCTGCATTAAAAACCTGGGCATTCAAATTCCAAGGGTCTTAGAGTGCCCTGGTGCCAAGGCACTTGTCTCAACAGGTATGCATGGGATGTAAGTGCATGTTATGATACAAGAGTTACAAATATGTCTATCTACGGATAATGATCCCTAGATAACAGTAGCTATTTTTTTGTTCATTATAAACAATGCAGAATTTGAACAATGTATTCAAAAATCTACCACATCTAGAATATACAATAACAGTAGCTAAAATTTAATGGTCAAAGATTTGGTGCACATAAAATTATACAACTATCATCTAGCTCTCTATGCATAAAAGTACAGATGAAAAGATTGACTGTGGTTTGTAACATGCACCCAAAATGAAATTAAGATAACAATGAGATCATACAAAACATTCAGACATAAGTTTGCGCAACCCACCCTCCACCACGACCTAAGCGTCGACCAGATATGTCAAATGCTAATCCTAAAGCAAATGCCAATAAGTGAATGAGAATTTAAGTTGGTATCAGCAGATATCATCGACAAGTGGAAACAGGATAATTACCTGGCACAAGGAATATATCAACAGGATTGTCTGCTAGCATAACTGCACAAATGTAAGAATGTTAGATACACAAATACTGGATCATTTCACCATTCAACAAAGAAAAAGAATCAAATTTTGAAACCAAAATTTGAAAAAAAGTTCTTCTGAATTATGTCAAACTGAAATAGGACTATAACGTAGAATACAATAAAATTAAGGCGATATTCATTCAAAACTCGAAATTGGTAGAATACTTAAGAGGATTCTTCAAGAATCCTAGTAAAAACTATGACTCTTGAGCTTCAGAAGTACACAGATCCAGCTGACTCGGCTTTCCAGCTCTACTAGTTTTAGTTCTATGATTGGATTGGATTCAAGAGGATCACCCATATCAGAAATCAAACCATGTAATTCAAGATTGCTGGTTTAAATAAGGACAACAACATAAAGTATCGGTAGCATTGTATTAAGGTATAAACTTAGTGAAAGTTTAACTATGGACATGCTAGAATACAAGTGCAAGGTCAATTTATGGAATTATTTCCAAAGATGACAAACCAAACAGAAAACGTCTAGGAAACATTTCCTCTAACAAATTTGTGTCAGTGAAATGTCCTTATATGTGGCATTCCCTAGTAGGAAAAAAACTTCCTTAACTTAAGAACCTTCAAATAGGGAACATACAAATTCCAGATACATTACATGGCACTTAGATAATTTTTTGAAAACTCAACGTCAGTTTAGAAATCAATGAAATGCAAGAACATGATGAAAGTAAAACTATGTTCCAGAGTATATTCCACCAACAGAAGGCACTTGCCATCTTCTCGTTGATTTCCATTGGCATCTATTTGAGATGGTTCCAATATATTCATAGAATTTGCCACTAAATCTTCAGTGGAAGATATATGAAGCATGCACATGTGGCTACAATTGTCCTCCACTCGTGGAACATAAAGCTTCTTTTTGGTTGGTTCACTGCCATCTAAATTGAAAACATGAACAGATTAGACCTTGTCATTTATTACAGTGATAACCAAAAAAATGAGTATATGATAACATAAGTGCTTCAATTACCAGGTACCACTACATCAATGCACAAGTGGAATGAAAATTTTCTTCAAATCAGGAAAGAGGTTAAATGTACCAGTAACCTTGTTGTTCAAGATCTCTGACAGAATTCTGGATGTATCAACTTCTCTTAGAGCATCACAGCTTATATAGGCACATAAACTCGTACATGATGTAAACCATGAAGACTTTAGAACAATGTTTTCAATTGCTGCATCTGAGAGAGAAGAAAGCTACACAATTCAGATTACTAAACAAGCATCACACTACACCCATAAAAGAGGGAAAAGCAAAAGAAAAAAAACTCCGGCACTTCTACAATCTTACTTATACTGACAGTTAACAGCTCACTGCTAGGATTCAATCCTACCAAAATAAAAATCTCATTCTTAGCATAATTATTGAGCAAGCCACCTAAGCAATGCCTAAGCACCAAGGCATCCAAAAGGCCTGGACATTTTCATGTCTAGCCTTGGTGAGCTTTTAGGAAGGTTGTTACGTGTGTTTGTGGCAGATCTGACTATAGATCCAGAAATATAAAGATTCGAATGGAATATTTCCTTGGAAAAACCATCAGCTGCCACCACCTGCAACCTCAACAACATCACCAGTGTCATCCTTCGACCTCCTCTCAATTTTCAATGACCACTTTAGGTAAGCAACGATTTTTTTTATAATTATTTCCCAATAAAATCCATTGATTTGATTTTTCTAACCCAAAACCCTACTGCTTTTTGAAACCTAACTTTTTTTCTTCATTATTGCTGATTTTTATTCAATTATTTGTTGTATTTTTTTGATGGCCTGATTTTCTACCATAGCAGATTTTTGAATGTTTTTTTCTCAATTATTTATTGCTGTTTTGTGAATTGAATCAAAGATTTTGTTGCGTTTTTGTAATAATTTATTACAATTTTTTTACATTTTTCGTAATTTTTCAATTCATTAAGGGATGGAAGAAATATTGATCATACAACAACAAGAAGTGTCAAACACAAACAAAAATGAAGCACGAGGATGGAGTATACGTCCTTCCATTGACCCTTCTTTAGCTTGTGACTAAGCAAGAAGAACCAGGTTTGACATCCCTAGATGAAAGAATAGTTGGCAGCCTAATATGAATGACAAAAGAAATCCAATGCCTACTATGTGGTCATCAAAAGACAAAAGGAATACTTTATCAGAGATTTTTGAGATATAGTTAAGTGTCCTAAAGCAGCAAAAGAAATTTTCAAAGAGATGTTTGACTGGAAAATGAGAGAAAAAAAAAAGAAAAAAATAATAATCTGGTCGTTTCTAAGGAATGAAGTAAAATGAGGAGTAACAATGCTGGATCCAGCCCACACATTGGAGGAAAGGGCCTTGCACATGCCCAATGGAAAATTCTTGATCGTGGGTGGAGGCACAAAGGAAGTGCTCCATGACTAAGTATGGAGCCCGGTTGATTTGGTGGAGATTGCCTAGATGTCAAGTCCACACTCAAATACCCATGGCACAACAGGTAAGCCAAGTCACGAGCGTCATGTGGCAAGCGGCAAAGTTGACCAAGTCATGTGTACTACCCACGTGGCAGAGGTTGAATTGGACTGTGCCATAGTTGAAGCAACCATAAGGTGTTATTAGCTATGGTTGATAAAGAGGTGTAATATGTCACTATAACCTTTGAGATTTTGATGTAGTGGTAACACTCAATCATTATTACACTTTCGTTTGTCTATTTTGGTGTAATTCTCAATGGGAAAAGGAGGAAAACAGATAATTTGTGACAAAAGCAGCACCATCTATGACATTTTGGGAGATATTGGCGGATTACCTTAGAGCTTCCCAACCTATAACACGATTACTTAGGTTGGCTGATGGTGAAGGGTACATATTAATAGAGGAATTGCACGCCTTTATTGTTGTTGCGTCTTGAACTTTTGTTCGACTTCACATTTGCATGTTGATGATGTTGTCTAGTTTTGAGCTTTTATTATTCACGAGTAATGTCGTTAATCAAATTACGTTTTGACACTTAGATGTGATATTTATTTCTTAGGTTGCTTAGGTCTAATTATAGTTTGTTATATAAACGTTCACATATACATTATATATATGGCCATAAAAAACTACGTATGTTATTAAAAAAATTACACTTAGTCGCCCTAGGCCAAAGTCGTCTCGCCTTAAGAAGTATGGTTCCGTCGTTCCGAGCGCCACGAAAAACAATTAACATTGCAAAACATTGAACAGATCCCCAGCTTAGTGAAAATTCAAAAAAGGGCGTCAACAATCGCAAAGCCCCCCAAACCCCGCCATAACAACAACAAGACATCAACCACGAGAGATCCGAACGAAACCCCCAGCCACACAGCAGAAAAGGCAACAGAGGATCATCGAAGTAACAGAAGCAGAATTTTATTTTTTTTAAAAAAAAAAACCGACCTTCTTTGTGACGCTGAGCGGTAGAGAGGGCCTTGAGGCCCTTCCGGATCTTGGAACGGATGGCGCGTTTCCTCTGGGCGACGTCGTCCTCGACGCCGGGGGTGACGGTGGCATTGGTCGTCATCGCGAGGGCGGCGGGGGGACGAGGGAGGTCTGGAGTTGGAGAAGAAGCGGAGGAGGAGAGAGGAGAGAAGAAGACGGAGGAAGAAGAGGGAAGGAGATGGGGCAAGGGAGGAGGCAGCCTTCCCCCACCCTCGAATGGTAATGGTAACCGCAGACCCTTCATTCTGACCTCCTCTGCAGCGTAGGCTGCGATATTTTTACCGTATATTGTAGTTATCTATGGTAATTATAATAAAATAAAATAAATATTATTATTATTATTACACTACCTTAGTAATCGTATCGTAATTGAAAAAAAAAAGTATCCTTCCTGATTACATATATGAATAAGAAATTCTACAATTCAAAAATTCGTATTGGTACAATATGTATAAAGGAACTGTATTCATATATAACTACAAAAAATAAAAGAATGGTATTTTTGGTATTTAATATTTAATTACTATAATAATAAAAAATACTATAATTATTATTCATATATATTATTTACTATAATTATTATATACCATCAACACTTTATTATCAAACGCAATCTTAAAAGTTACACAGTAATACAAAAGAAAGAAAATCAAACCTTGTAATATTAGATTCCATTCTTTTACTCTTATTCTCCATTTCTAGAATAATTTAATGATATTTTTTATTTCTAATTTATTCTTATCATTATTAAAATTATTTTTTAAATTTTAGTTTCAAAATTACTTGTTCCCTCCCGAGGCTATAAAAAAAATAGAGCTCAAGAAAAAGAAAAAAAAACAAGATAAGATGAAAAATGCAAAATTACGTGAGAGAAAGTATTATTTGTAAGAAATTTTTCATGCGTATTTTACTTCTTATTATTACAAGCAAAGCATATATGGGCCGAAGGAAGCTGGTACTGTGCTCGATCGTCTCAAAGCGCTTCGCCTTTGGTGAATTCGAAAGCTTCGCCGTCGAGGATGATGGACTCCAGGAACTCCCACCCCATCCCGCCGACGTCGTGGCCGAGCAGCGACTCCAGGAGAGTAGCATCGGCATCTCCGAACGCGTCGGCGGCGGCGGCACCGGTGTCTCCCATCAGCTCTACGTCGACGTCACCTTCCGGTGTTACCTGCACCGCATGCTGATCAGTAGACGTCGCCGGCGGCGGCTTCTCGGCGTTAACGTTCCCTTCGTCGGCGATGTCGATGGTCATGTCGTCGACGAGGAAGTCGCTCCAGTTCAGCTCGTCGCGTGGAGGAGGCGCGGCTGAAGACTCGGTGCGTGGGAAACAGGGACTGAAGCAGCATGACGACGGCAACTGAGGAGGCGGTGGAGGTGGGGGCGGAGGCTGCAACGGAAAAATCCCGGCCGAGCTAGACATGTCGGCGACGAGCTTGATGGCGTGCAGCTGCGCAAGGAGGTCGCAGCCAGACGTGTCCGGTACGTTCCGGATCAGTCCGACCACAGGGTCCATGATGGCCTCGGACCTCGACAGGAACATGTTCTTGAGCTCGCGGTTGAGGCAGCTGATGCGCGCGTCGCTCGGGCCCTGCAGGGTCGACGTCGACGTCGTCCCGCTGGCGGCGGCGCCGGGGGTGATTGGTAGGCCGCCGAGGCTGTCGATGATCTGGGAGATGGGCTTGTGGGTGACCGGATCTATTCCTCTCTCGTACAGCTTCTTCTTGAGCTTCGTGTTCCAGTAGTTCTTGACGTCGTTGTCTGTCCTTCCCGGCAAACAGTTGGATATCGCAGCCCACCTGCTTAATTACATCAACTTTCTTTAATTTATTCAACAAATTACGTCTAATCAAATGTTGAAATGGGTTCCAATAACTTTAATTTCACTGATTTAAAACAGAACAACAACAACAATCGTAATTACGCATAATGCATGCACTCAGATGGGATGCGTTCACCAACTCTCTTTTACAACTTTCGAAGTGACAAAAGTATTTTGGAGAGTGAATTTGGGTAAACGATATTTTAGATTGAAATAATAAAATTAATGTATTAAAAAATAAGAATGATTCTTGGAAGTTAGAATAAGTAATGAGTGAATGATACTTTAATTAATTGTGCTCTTCTGATTTTGATAAATTAAAGTTGATTATTTAAGGAGATGCGATGCACCTGCTTCCTATGGTTGCATGGAGGTAGATGATGATCTGTTCTTCCTCTGGAGTAAAGCTTTCACGCTTGAGATCAGGTCTCAGGTAGTTTGTGTACCTCAGCCTGCAGCTCTTTCCACACCTCTTCAACCCTGTCAAAAACCTTGCGATTAATCCTCCTCTCAGATACTTAATTTTCACAAAATTAAAGAACTTGGAGTTGAGGCCTCAAGATCTTCAAATTAGTTCCAGTAGCAGGGAGAGCACAGTACCATATATTCTGTAACCAAAATCTCAGCATGATAAACAGGAGAAAGATCAGGTCTTTGGATCGATCAGAAAGAATGAAAGAGCTAGAGATCGAAATTATCAATGCCAACCTGCCTTCTTGGGAACAGAGGACCAATTCCCCAGGCCATGAGTTGAAACATATGCAAGAATCTTGGCATCTTCCTCTGCAGTCCAGGGACCCTTCTTCACATTTGACCTGTCACAGCATGGTGGTCTTCCCATGTGTACCACCACCACACAACCCAAAACTCACCCCCCTGAAATCTTTATGTATCGCAGACTTCCCAAACTTTAAACCATCCTATGCACGCATATATATAAATATGTCTATACATATGGAAGAAATTAAAAGAGCTAGCTGCTAGCGGAAGGAGAGATAGAGAGGGGAGAGAGAGCAGGCGTCACAACAGTAGATGTGGTGATGCAAGAGCACGGCATGTGTGCATGAAGCTAAAAAGTGGTGTGGTGGAGACCATGCAGGGGATGATGATTCTTCATTCTTTATCAGAGTTTGATCCAGCAAAGGTGAGAAAAGCATGAGATTCTCTTCCCCCTCATTTAACAATCATGGTATGATCATGTATTGATATCATCACTTTGGGGGGGGAGAGCAGAGCAGAAGCATGCCTCCACTCTCTCCACCCCCGTGCTAATCTTCAGCTGTTTTTTTTAACAGACACGGTCAAGGTTAAGAGACACAGTTATCGATTTATAAGAAATCTATACCTTATTAACAGACAGTGTTAAGATTAAGAGACATAGTTATCAATTTATAAGAACCCTATACCTTATTAAGTTAAGAGACATAGTTACGAATCTATAAAAAGTCTACCTTATAAATAGATATTCAAATCTGAAACCTTAAAACTTAACGTCTTTGCAACTACTACAATTGACATCATTTGTCTAGACATTTCAGAGGTAAGTTACGATTTTTTAAAAAATATATGATTTACAGTAAAAAATGTTATAATATTATTTAATTTTATAAATAATATAAAATATAAAATACTATAATATATAATAAAAAAAATGATTACCTGACAAATGATATCAATATTACACTACCACTTTAATGGTTGCTAACTCTTGGCCGTTGCAACTATTCTTGGTTAAGTTTGGGTGGGTTATTTGGTAACGTTTTAAGTAAATTACAGGTTTTTTTTATTTTATTTTTATTAATCAACTTTTAATATATTTTTGATTTTTTTTTCTCCTTTTCCCATTCTTGTCTGCACGTAAATATTTCATCATTTATCATTATTTTAATTCCTTGTAAATTCCAAACTTGCCTGTTATTTTCTTGTCGTTATTTTTTTTCATTATTTCTTATATTTTCATAAATTATAAAATTTTGAGTTATTCTCTTTTTCCATCATTTCGACCAACACGTTGGATTCAAAATCCTTGGTGGAATCACGATTTATCAAAAATTAAAATAGATCCAATGTTTCAAAATTAAAAATAATTATTACCCAGTAAATCTTTAGAGTGAATTATTGTTTGTCACCATATAACAACTTTTATAATTTTGAAATTTAATAAAAAAATAAAAAAATCACCTAAATAATTATTTCATTTAATAAAGATTTTTTAACTTCAATTTTACATAAATCCATATATAAATTTTTATTTCATAATTTATTATAAAATTTAATTTTACCAAGTAACAAAACTCAATTCTCGAACCACTACTGTGTTTAAAAGTGAAACAATTAATTACCAAATACACCTTGAAAGCCTTAAATTTCGAATCTTCCTAATCACGTAATATTTTTTAAAAAATTGAAATTAAATTCAATGATTAAAAATAAATTTATCTTAAGAAACATTAGAAATAAATTTCATATAATAAACTAAAATTAATTTCCAAAAAGTTTAAAAATCATTGCATTGGAATGCACGATGTGGTCAAACTTGGAATAAAGGACAAAAGACTTTATTAATGCCAGCTTTCGTACGCGTCTCGGGACTCGCGACTCTGCTGTTCACGTGGGTGTGGGCCAGCGAGCATTCGTCTCATCATCAAATCTCTCAACTGCACCATGCATGATCACAGGATACTCATCAACTTTTTACGCTGTTACTATTTACTTATTTTTAATTTTAGGATGATATATTTATTTTTTATTATTAAAATTAGTTTTTTATTATTATTTCAAAATCGGTGAAGATAAAGGATGCCTAAGACGTCATTCTATTCATATTTTCTCTCTTTATTGTTCACCTAAAAATCACCTGCTTTCAAAAGTGTGATGGTGAAGAACGATCACTAAATTTTGAATTTGGAAGAGAGAGTGGCAACTTTCAAGATTAAATGCCCAGGAATCAATATATCCAAGTACGAAGATGCATCCATAAAATGATATGATCACATACAATGTCAAGACAGAGCAGAATAAGAGGCCGGTAGATTCAGAACGACCGTCACAAGCAACAAGCAAAACAAGCTGAACCGAGAACTTTAATTCCAAAGCTTAATTAAGCTCTAAATGCTTGCAAGGGTGGGTTCTAGCTGAGAGAGGCAAGAAGCCAATGCACCCAGAATCCAACGAGCCCCGGCAGCCAACAAGCTAGGCCTCTTCCACCACCTGGGTAGAGAGCGGTGATGATTCTGCGGCTGCTGCTGCTGCTGGTGGTGTTGGTGGCGGTGGTGCTGCTCAGAGCACTGGTGCCAGCACCTGTGCTGGCGCTGTTGCCTTTTTCTCATCGGAAACAGGCAGACACGTAACAGGGTTAGATCTTACGGATCGATTCCAACGCATGGTAGGTGGTAATAAATAATTTGAAGAAACGGAGAGGTTGCACGAAATGTGATCGTTACTCACCAGAGGTGGCGGTTTTGTTTCCGAAATCTTTGAAGATCTTGGCGTCGGGTGAATCCGGTGACAGGTGAAGAAGCTTGGGACAGTGGGAGATGTTGGCCGGAGAGTGGCAGTCGTCAGGGAGGGACATGGCGCGGGCATGGTCGATCTTGAGGCTGAGGGAGGGGTCGTCGTTGTCCTTGATGAGGAGGCACAGGCACTTGGGGCTCCCCTTCAGCACTTCCTTCAGCCCGGAGCAGCAGTCCGGCGTCGGCATCTTCGAGCCCCCACTGACGTAGTTGAGGCACGTCGACATCGCCATCAGCTGCTCGGTGCACTCCTTACGGTCGCCCTCGATGTCCGCCTTCACTACCGTGCCCGTGAGGAGGATCACCGCCGCCGTCCACGCCATCGCGAACCGCCTCCACCACATTTCTGTTCTCGGCCAAATGTGGAGTTGGGGTGGTCCTATTCTTATTCACAACCAGGACACCGTCATACCGATCGGCAACATTTTCTTATATATATATAAATATATAATAAAACATTAAAGACCCATTTATTTACGCCAACTTTTATTTTTATTAGGTATTTATGTTTCATAAAAATTA
>JAMKPZ010001881.1:0-57701 GCA_024699675.1 Amphibolis antarctica
TAATCTGCCACCAAGAGTCGATCTGTTTGCCTTTTTGGGTTTGTTGTGATTGGAAAAGGCTCTAGCATATATATATAATCAGATTATTTTCAGCAAATCCAAGTTGTTAGCTAGGATATGATGGCAAAATAATTAATGAGACCATGGATTAATTGAATAGCTCTCTCTCTCTCTCTCTCTCTCTCTCTCTCTCTCTATCTATCTATCTATCTATATATGGTGTTCATTTTTCTACAATGTTTATTGCTGTACGTTCATGGAGATCGACTTCCAGCTCCATGAACCCAGTTCGTATTTTCTTAATTTGTTCCTCCCATACTATCTTGTATATATTTGCATGCGTCGACACACAGCTATATAGAACTCGATCGATCCATGCGTATACACTGTACAAATTCACTGTGTCAACAAATTTCTAATAACCAAGCCTGCAAGAATATGATATATGCAGATCGGTGTACATTGCTTTATTAATCGATCGACCATGTCAATATATAATTTCCAACCATAACGCAATCAGTAGACCTTAGAGAAAGGTGGTACGTAATTAACTTGCTAATTAAAACACTCTTGCATTCAATTTATCTTCACTCAATTTAAGGAGCTGTGCTAGCTGGAACAAAAAAAAGAAGGAAAAGAAAGAATGATTGATCAGCAGTACGTACTCCATACATACATACATAAATACATACATACATACATACATACATACATACATATGTGTATATATATATGTGTGTGTGTGCGCGTTTATATATCACGCGCCTAGTTCTGGAAAGTCACTGAGGAGGTCGTTCCACAAGGAATTAGGGGTTCCACATGCATCGTAGCTGGTACTGCTGCTCGCATCTCCATTAGTCTTACCATTGGAGACATCATGCAGAGGAAGAACGCTGGAGTCAGGCGAAACCAACGGAATCTGCAGGGCGTTTTCTACTCCGTGAAGGTTCGTCGTCGCCGTCGCCGCCACCGCTCGACTTGAAACATGGTTGTCTTCATTGGGTGGTACCATGTGAACTTCTTGTGGTGGGAAATCTGGGAATTGGGGCGTCTGCAAGCAACCGAGGTCGGCTGCTGCTGGGACGAGAGGTGCCATGGGCAGCAGTTGCTCTAAAGGCGTTGAAGCGATGATACTACTGCCTCCGGCGCCGCTGCTTGCAGGGTCCATTGTGGCGGCGGTGGTGGACTGGAGGAGGTACTGAAGGCATTGGAGTCTGGCCAACTGGAGAGCCTCGGCTTGCTGCAGTCTGAGAGGATGATCGTCCCATAGCTGACGGTCCATCAGCTCTCTCAGGTTCGCCAGGGCCAGGAGGTGGGGAAGGCTGGAGAAGATGTCGGTCCTCGGCCGGTGGGTCATGGGGTCGAACCCCATCTGGATTAGCTTCTTCTTCAGGTGCGTGTTCCAGAAGTTCTTGATCTCGTTGTCGGTGCGACCGGGCAGGTGTGTGGCGATCGCAGACCACCTGCACGTACGTACGTACAAACAATATTAACGACCACATCAGCTGATCGGATTCGGATCCATCCAACTTACTTTTGTTTTGTTTTCTTTTTACGTACAATATATGGTAATGATCTCTAGCTAGCTGTATTCGATCATCAATATGAAATTAATTAACATTGTGTCTGTGTTTTCTGTAAAATCGTAAAAAATAGTAAAAAATAATAGTTAAATTTTTTACTAATTTAATTTCAAAAGTACAGACATCACATAAACTACAAGCATCGATCGTTGTTAGAGTTGAATTATCCATCTATCAAGTTTCGTGGCAAAAACATTAAAATTTATTGAAAAATTTATATCTTTGAAAAGTAGGAAAAATAATATATATAATATAATAAATTAAAATTTCTGTCAATTTTTATTATTTCTGGTAACTTTCAAAGACACAGACACCCTTATTGGATCATGATATCGTATATATATATATATATATATATGTTAAGAGACTGACGGTATGAAAAAGGAGAATACTTGTTGCCGAGGATGGAGTGAAGGTTTAGGATGGCCTGCTCCTCCTCAGGTGAAAATTTTCCTCTCTTGATGTCAGGTCTCAGGTAGTTGGTCCACCTCAATCTGCAGCTCTTGCCGCATCTGTTCAAGCCTGCACGTGATCGATTCATTTGAATACAATCTTATCTCACTTGAACAGAAAATAAAAATTTAGACGATCGAATTGAACAGGCATCAATGGCCTCTGACCGATAGATAGATAGATAGATAGAGAGAGAGAGAGAGGGAGGGAGGGAGGGAGGGAGAGAGGACCGGCCTGCTAGCTTGGGAAGGGCTCTCCAGCTTCCATGACCCTGCTTGTCGATGTACTGGACCAGCTTCTGATCCTCTTCTGGCGTCCAAGGACCCTTCTTGAGGCCATTCTCATCACAGCATGGGGGCCTGCCCATTTTACTGGGTGATCAGTAGTGGTTAAGGTGGGAGTGGAACGCAACAACTTCTGAAGTGCCGCGCGCTTTGATCTACCCCTCCCGTCCATATATATTATAACTAGACACCCATATTTATACTTTGATAGCCTGCTTTTCATTTTTATTACGCAACAAATGGAGTGGACCCATCACACACGATCACACATAAGCCTCCCTCCTCGCGTATACAGTATACTTGTGCAATAGGCGGACTCCAAATAAATAGTAGTTCATCGTACATTTTATTAAAATTCTTATATATATTAACAAAGAATATAAAAATTATATTTCATCATGTCGGGGAAAACTTGTTGACCTACTAAATTACATACGTACCGAATCATGCGTGTGTGTATATATTTCGATTGCCAATATATATGCATCCTGAATGTCGATCGTTTAATTGTACGTTTTTCACGTATATATCATATGTAAATTGCTAGTTGGTTATGAGATGATGTCAAATTAATTAAAATAGCAACGGTGGCGGCGACACCAACGCTGTTCGTTGATCGATGAGGAATGCACATGTACATTGCAATATAATCAGTATTATACACGGGAGAGGGGTTAATTGTTACGGTTTTGTTTAATTAAAATCTACTTCAATTATACTATTTCTTAAAATATATATACTTTGAAAATTCATGTAAACCTTATCTTCAAAAAAAGCTGTCTACCGCAATGGACCATGGGTACCTAGAGAGAGAGAGAGAGAGAGAGAGAGAGAGAGAGAGAGGAGGTTAAGGGGGCAGGCGTGTTAGGTTTTCTTTTCTTAAAAGGTCTAAATCTTAGATCATCATAAATTGGTTAATATATATATATAATAGTCTCAATGGATGCTGACACTAGCTAGATCGCATTTTTCTGAACTTTCATAAAAAAAACTCGTCATGTTTCGATATCACCGGAAAACCGAAACGTACGTAGGATTTGTTATGCTTAAATCTAATTCTATAAAGATTTTTTTAGAAAAAGATTAAGATTTTACCATATAAACTCAGCAAATTAAATGACATATATTTGAGAAATTAAATGTTTACATCATACCCATGCATACGGGGTCTGTGTACGATCGAGTAAAATTTCCTCCACTTAAACTGGCAGCTTTCGGCTTTTGACATTTAAATCTAATAAATTACAAATTTTGGCATCGTGTCGAAGCTTCTTTCTTGTTGGAAAGAAAGAAAAAATGTCATTGATTTGCATACAAAGAGAGAGAGAGAAGTCAATTTAGGTTAGAAGAGGATGGTGGCCAGAACCTGGGCCTGACGTGTGAAGAATCCTGTGCGTATTTCAAAGCGAACGTCATTTTTGTCTTCCACTTGTCTATCCCCGCGTGGCCCATGGACCTCTCCCATGCATGCACGCAAGGTGCAGAGGACATGTATCGTACCACCATTACCATTGTTAATCCCGCATTTCAAATAGACCATGTGTATGCTCATGTTCTGTTTCTTCCGTGAAAACTAACAGCTAACCATTTCTCGATTTATTTATCAATGTTGTTACACGTCTCTATATAAAATATATATATATATATGTATATATTGCCATGCAAGTAGTAGTTGTATATATATGGTACTTAAAAAGTTCGCATCCATCCATCTGCCACCTTCGTCGCGTCTCCGATTTCCACTTCCGTCACATCAGATGTTGACGCAGGTTCTCCGTAAGTTAGAGAAGAAGTTGGTGCATCAAACACCAAAACATTTCTCCACAACCAAGTTAATTAAATGTTTTCGCCTCCTTCGGGGAGCAGTCCCTCCAAGGCATCCTTTAACGGTGACGACCGACCGCCTGCCTTGGGCACACACATGCCTTCCTCTTCACTCCATTCAATCCGAACCACTCCCATTAACCGCGCCAGCAGCAAGCCACAATGGTCCCATGCCACATTTTTGCGAGCGCGCTCGTCAACGGCATTCGTTGGTGACTTCTCCGATCCCGTCTCTGCGTGAATGCCAGGCTGCCAGTCAAAATATAATTTTCTTTTAAAAAAAGAAGAAATCCAACCATGCAAGTTTTGCCAAAGTGCGCACGTAAATTTTTCATTAATTTTTTGTCGACAATTAAGAGAGATTAAGATTAAAAAGAAGAACGATTACAAGCTAAGTTTTTTCTTTTCGATCGAGGAGTTTCGTAATTAGTGTTTTTATAATTTTATGACACGCACGAGTTGTGCGAAAAAGAAGGCCGAGAATTATGCTGACTTCTTCTTGCACAAGTATTAAAATACTAGAGTATTAAAATAAGGCAGAAAACATATTTCTCACAAACCACCTCAAGTTTTTTTAATACTAGTTAATGCCTACAAGTAGACTAGAAATGACTCCAAATATCATATAAGACCACAAACCTAAAACTCACCCAGGCCGAGAATCCCTTCAATCCCTTCCTGCTACTCCTTTCACATTAATTACACTGTCATTATTGGATTAAAATAATTCTGAATAACTTTCTACAAGGAATAAATACTAAAAGAATGTGGGACGTTTATTAAAATAAGTTAGATAGTGTGTTTATTTAAGTGTTTCAACTGTGCTATCATGAAGCAGAGTTATTTTGCAATTGTTCCTTCACAGGAGTAACTCCAATCAACGAAAATTAACATTCTAAAGTGACATTTATTTTACACACTAGAACTCCATTTTCAATTCTTTCTTATGATTTTTGTATTCTTTTACGTGAATGAATTGATTCTTAATTATGACCTTGTATATGTCTGTCTCATATGTTCTTTTTTCATCATTTCTATTTTACAAATAATTTTCAAACTCTTACGTTGTTGACGAGTATATATATGACTGCTTTCCATGCAATTTGTGAAGATGATGTTATTAGAGGCAAGAAATTGGTTTATTAAAATTTCTAAAATAATGCTAGTTAGAACATTTAAAGTAATTGCATCTACCAATCATACAAATGTAACCTTTAAGTGGTCCGAATTACCCATGCTACAATAAGCGTATTATACTAAGCAATATTTTTTCAGTTAATATTTTAAGAATTTTTTATTTTGCAATCACTTCGATTTTACTTTATCTTCAATTAATGTAATTTCTTGAACAAAATTTCTGAGACAGCTTTCTTTCGCTGTCTTTCACAATATATATATCTGATAAGCAAGCATCGCCATCGATTAAGAGCCCAATTTCCAGACAAGAAATATTGTTTAATCCTATGACGTGGAGCCTAATGAAATTTATAAGCCAATCAAAACTAGAGTATTTCATATTACTTGTCACTAAACCACGTGTCGACGTACAGAATTGATAGGAATAGAAAAGATTTTGAGATGAAGATCTTGTCTCATTACTTACCATTAAAAGATGAGCACCTTGAAAAACGGAGATCTCATGTAAGCCTCTCTTGCTAGTACTCAACGATGCACATGATCCATATTCCTAATGCTTTGAATCCAGTTGTCTGTGAAGTGGAAATTTGAAACCCAACCAATCCAACCAAATTGCAATCAGAATAAGAAAGTGATGTATTAGGGAAAGAAAAGCAGCGAATAATTAAAATTACCAAATAAAGCCTACTAGTGGGGTCTGCAATATTTCTTCGTTAATTTCAGCGTTTCTTCTTTCGATTTTTAATGCATCAGCAAAAACCTGGAACTTTAAGGTGTACAGTCATTTGCACTTTCCACCCAGCAATGGTTGTTACGACTTTGACTTCATGACAGCACTGTCTATATCAACCATATTTAATAACAATTCTTAGTGACTATTAATAACTAAAACATTATAAAACGGACAAATGAACTGCTGTCGTGACATAAAATCATGTACATGCCAAACCTGGACGTACCTGTTAAATTTATTTTAGATTTTTAGCTCCATGTTTCCATGGATTGAAGGGAGAATATAACACGAAAGGATATAACAGAAACTGGAAGGAAATGATGGCCCTAATGTGGAATATAGAACATCTCCTAGTCTACATTATCAGATGAAACTTGTCTAACACTCATCTTCCTCTGGCTTCACTTTTCTTTTTTGGAGACAAAACAAAGAAAGCCAGCTAAAAAAAGACAGTATAGTCGATTAGACATTGTTTTCCCAACTGTTATGCTTAATATTACAAGTACGCCAATTCTAAATGTTCCCTGCTGTGGTCTATGATGCTGATATTAACAAATCTTAATTACAACATGAAATGCACTGAAATAACTTTTCTAGTTAGTATATTACAACTTCCTCAAATATGGGACCAGTGTGAATGCGTTTGTGTAATTAGGTGCCATCTTTCTTACATGCAAGATTTCAAATCTCAACATTGTAATTAGGTGTAATATCAAGAATTGATCCTGAAACGTATCAGGGTCAAGGATCATATCAACAAAAAAACACCTAAATAATTTTTTTAGATAATTATCATCAATAAAATATCAATTAAACAAGAATATAGTAATCACATATATGAGAAAATTTTAAATAATATATAAATGACTGAAAAAAACTCATATTACAAATGATTTAAAATTTAATTTATATTTCAATAAAATCTTAAGTTATAGTTCAATAGATTTTAAATTATATTTAAATATAAATTAGGTTACATTTCAATATATATCAAATTATATTTCAATAGAATTTAAGTTATAATTTATACATAGAACAGAAATTAATAAGATTATGCATGGTACAAGAAAATTTCTATAATCGTCATAATTAAAAATTTAATCAACCATAAGATTTGAGTACATTATAAATTTTTATTCCTATAATGTGATTAATATTTTATAAAAAAATCACGTAAATTAATTAGAAAATAGAAAATAAAGTTCAAAAGTAGAAAAGGAAGACTATTTTTCAAAAAATTAAAAATATCAAAAAAATTATACTTCCACCATTTTTATGTAATAATTTTTAATTTTATTTTCTTTCCTTTTCTAATTTTTTTCCAATTTTATTACTTCCACCATTTTTTATTCACAAGCATACATTATTTTACTACAAAATTAAAAAATGTCAAAATTTTTGTATTTTTGGATACTTCTACTATTTTCCTTTTTTCTCTTTTTTTCTTTCTTTCTTCACCTTTTCTTTTCTTTTTTTACTTTTTTTCCGTTCCTCTTTTCTTTCTTTTCTTCTCCCTCGTCACCCACCCACGTTCGTCTTCCACCCAATCATTCCTCCTCCTTCCCTTGAAAAACCTAATAAGTTCCAATGCATTGCAACAATGAAAGCAACTTTCGATGAAACTTTTGGTAAATGGTTGCAACAAAGGCAAAGAAGTAAGACTGGGAAAGTTCATCACTGGATTGACCAATCTTTTCAATGAATTGATCAATTTGACTTTTTAACAAACCAAAACTTTTATCAAGATCGAACACAAATTGTTTAATCCAAGGTATTTTTGATAATACCTAGGGTTTTGAAATCAACATCTTGAAAACTTGAGTCGAATAGATGATATTTTGCCAATTCAAATCAATTTTTCAATCCATGCTTACATGGATATCCATATACTCATTTACTCACGTATATAATATGTAACACTCTCAAACTAGATCACATGACAAACATGCCCAACTTATAAGTCACAAATGCCCTAACATGAAGTTCCCAGCCGATTGCTTTGATGATTGAGTGTATGGGATTTCAATAACCCTACATAGCATTATATGATAATTATATCACATGTACTTTATTTGCTTATCAAAGATTACATTAGCTTTAATGAATATTGTATTGTAATTGATACAATAGATAGGTAGAGACAACACAAAAAATCCAATATTTGTCAACATAGCTTGAGTCACATCAATAAAAGTTGATTATCCTATTTACGGTATTCATTCAAATGTATATGTTAACATTAATTCTACGTGATGTTACGAAAACTTTTGAAATTCATTCTATATATATTTGAAATGTTTTTGACTTAAATTATAGAATCATTTTGAATTAAAATTAGGTGTGTTTTTAAATTAACATTATGCAAATGAAATGTTTTTAATTAACGTTATCAAAAATATTTTTGAATTACAATATATGTTTGAATAATTGCCGTTTTAACAATAAAACTTGCAACATTGGATAAATTAATTTTTGAAATAGACTGAACGTGATTAGAGTTAAGAATTTTATTCCATTCTTGTAATAACAATATCATTTTAGCCTCTCAGATATTATTATCAATTCAAAGGAGAGAAGACTGATACCAATCGTGAACAGTTGTTTCCCAAAAGACTGAAACTATTGATAATCAAATTTCAGCATTTCATTAGGCAATTGTTCGAATTTACCAGAATCAATTTCGGAAAGGTTATTTTAGACTTCAAGAAACTGATTCCAGGCGTCCAAATTTTGGAGGGGTCCAAAGGATAAAAGAAAGGAAAAAGAATGCTAAGTGCCTTAATTCTCATCTAAGTGTGAATATAGAAAGGAAAATCTAAAGTGTGTTCTCAACTTCTTTCAAGCAATTACAAAAGAAAAAATCTAAATGTGGCCAAAACATGGTTTATTGGTGACTAGGGTTTAGGGTCTTTAAACCAATTGCAGCTTTTATCCACTCATGGGAACCAATTACCATTAAGGTTTTGGATTCAAGTGCCTTTGAACTTGAGGGAAATTCAAATGGTAAACACAAATCTTACACTAGAAACTGGTATGTGATGAGGTCCACAAAAGAGCAGAGTGTTGGATAAACAAGCATATGAAATTTAGGGACTGCATACTATCAATCAAAATTGTGCTTTTCAGTGTCCTTAAAGGGTTTTTACCAACTGCAAAAAGGAGTTAAGATATTCAAGTAAAAAATGTAGTCTAACTACAACAAGGGAATTGCAGAACATACAAGATAGTGAATCTAGAGTAGCAGAAGGATATAAATTTATAAATCAGTTCATCTAAAATTGGCCCTCCATTAATTGTGGATTCCATTACATATCAATATTTCAATTAATCTTCATCAACTAATAGTTCAATTAACCATCATCTTGCTAATAGATCAATTCACTATAATCATCATCTATTCATCTGTCCTACCATAAGAGTGAGGGTGCTAGATAATGATGCTTGTTAGAAAACATGTCTTCTCATATCATCCAAAATATTAAGAATAGTAGATCTGACCATCATACTTTACTAAAAATAATAGTTTGCAACAAAGAAGGTACTAAGGAAGGAAGACAATGCTTAAAATGAGAAAAACACTTGGCATCATTCAATCTTACCAAACATTTATTGGAGGAGCTGAATAAGTTTTATCGAAATAATTTGTGTTAATTGCTCCCCAACAATAGGCGGCCCATGTTATCCTTCTGCCTGCTAACTAAGAAAAAAAAAACACCAATCCAACCAGGTTAGCATATAAAAATGTGAGTGTTCATAAAAATTCGTAAAAGAATGTGCAGATCATTAGTCCATCATTCTCCTGAAGAAATTCACAATTCCTCAAACAAGGTATTTATGATAAAATATTACCACTTTACTACCACTACAAGACTGTTCATAACACAAAATAGCATGTGTCATAAAGCATTGCTCAAAATAGTCAAGGACTTTATCAGGACTGGGAAAATGTATAGTATGGTATGGTGATTTTTCCTTCGCAAATGGAGCAAGGCTGAATGGCACCATTCCATGCTTTCATATAGAATATTTTATTATTAGCAAAATGATGCATCCACCGTTTCTCAGCACCAATTGATAGAAAAAGTTTGTGTAAAATACCCATTGTGAAATAATGAAAAGAAGATCACTTCAATAAACTTGTCAAATTTCTCCACTGTTGAAGATTCCACTAAATAATAATAATTGATATTAACAACATGAAGGTGAACAACATTTACCACTTCCATATAAAAATATTAAACCATTAGGCATGTCAAACCATACGATTAATGTTTAGGGACGTCAAGCATATGATTAATGTTTATAGTTTTTACAACATTATGTGTACATGATTTCATAATGAATTGCATGGTTTATAGACTAACATGGAAAACGCTTCCATGAAAGTGCGAAGTAACCAAAATTGTTTATTAATTCCCAGCCTTGCATCCTAACGTCTTTTGATCCAATAAATAAACACTTTAACATGAATCTCAAAAGTACCCTGTGGTAACAAGAATATAGTTTACCCGTGCAACATTGAAATGACATGGTTTATTCATCAATGAATAATAGAGTTTCATATATCATAATTGATGGCTTGACCAACACCAAAATGGACGAAATAATCAAAGAATTGAGAACTCAATAAATCGGCATACAAATTAGGCAATGAGGTATGTGCATGATAATCGACATACACCATTTGCTTCCAGGGATAAGTATACATCTAAAGCATATACATTGAATCAATAGATCTTGTTGATTTAAAACACACCTTGATAAGGTAAAAGGCTGTAGTGCATTGCTTGCCTTGCAGATGGGTTTGTTGAAAATGGTGAATCAAGTGGTAGATATAAGATTCCGTTCTTCTGCAATATCTCTACTTTCAAATTTCCCTTTTTCTTGAGAAATCATTTCCATTCAATTCTAGGGAGAAGAATCCTTGAGCAAAACTGGTGAACATAAGGATGAGAAATACATAAACACACAATAACAATTAAAACCTCTGGTGATCAGCTTCTTATGAATAGCAGCATTTCCAATGTTTGAGAAAAACTTATAGAATTTCAAATTGATTGGGAAAATAACAAACAGAAAAATTGAAATTCCCCTCAACTTTTGGCAACTTTGTTCGTTTTCAAGACAAAAGACATACTCACAAAGAATTGAACTTGTGGTGGAACATTCTCACTAAATTGTTTCCTCTCTATGAGCTTCCTGAATCCAAAGAACTTTGTTGAGCAATGACTCTAATCATGCCATACGATTTATTTAAAAGAGGATTAGTTTAATTTGTTAGGGATAAGAAAGAAATTTGAATTGAGACAAAAGAAATAGCAAGATAAAGGATTTATGTAGCCAAAGAACTAGGAATCTGTTAATTCTACCAGTTATCTAGTGCTATGTAACAATGCTTTATTATTGGGGAGATGCTTTATCATTATGATTGCAGTAGTGTGTGTCATTAGTGGGCCAGTCCAAGTGAACATTGGGAAGGAGAAGGCATTCAATTATTTTTCCGTTGTATGTGAACATTGGAGTTACTGCCACTCAAAGTGCAGTCACTGTGCCTTGGTCATTTCTCCTTTTCTCAGCATTGCTCTCATAGATACAACCTTTGTTCTTCCCCACATTTGGTATTAGAGCCACCATCCTTGGAACACCAGCCAATGATGGGCACCAACGGGGAGTCTTCAATCATCAAGATATTCCAATGCATGGATGCGAGAATGACAACATTAGAAGGACGGATGCCCGATGCAATAGGACTAGGTCACTGTTGCCTCCGTCAACCTACGTGGGGTGGTAGCATAATGGTTCAACTTGCTCACGAGTAGCTACGAGGACGTCTACTAGCCGAAAGTGATGGACGGTCTTGTCACTTGTTTCAATGAGACCTCCACATGTGACTATCATGAAAAATTGTTCAAGCTCGTTCAACAGGGGATAGTGCAACATACATTTAGGAGTTCCTCGCTATGTCAACACATATCACAAGCAAGTTGGAGTATGCTTTGGTCTCGTGCTTCATCAGCAGCCTCCATCCTGATTTTCACTTTGAAGTGAAGGCAACGCAACCGATCGACCTTTCGACCTCCTTCACACTAGCCAAGATGCAAGAGGCGTGTGTGGAGATGAAGCAACAAGCAACACAGCACTAGAGTGTTGGGTGGTTGCACTCAGGGTGGAAAGTTAGGGGGGCTGAAGGGAAGCCTTGTCCAACCAAAGTCGTGGGGAGGTGAAGGTTGGAAAGAGGCTATCAGAATTAGTTAACAATTCCAATGATGACATTAGGTAAGAATAGTGGGGGTGATGACCTCCACCTAATCGTAGAACAGAGAGGGGGGCTAATGTTGGGAACAAGGGTAACACAATTATCAAGAGATGAAGAGTAACAACGAAGAGTGCAAAGGTTGTGCTTCCAATGCAACAAAAAATTCCACCACAATCAAATTTACAAAAATAAGATGTTATATCCACTACAAGGGACAAAGTCCGATGGTGAAGAGGAACCTAAGCCGATTGAGGAGATTTCAATGCCAATAAAGGATGACCTACCATTACAAATCACATTACATGCAGTAACAAGATGCAAACACCCAAACATGCTAAGATTGCAACGTAAGTACGCGAGGAAAGATATTAAAATGATGGTGAATAAAGGGAGCACTCATTATTTTGTCAATAAAGCCTCACTCACGTCACTCACACTGTCTATGTGTCATAGGAGCAGATTGTGGGTGGAGCTAACTTCAAGTTCATTTATTAAATGTGATAGCTATTATCCTAATGTGAAGATAGTTGTGGAAGGAACTCCAATTTGTCTGGATCTGTATGTGGTCCAATTGGGCAAATGTGACATCATTATTAGCATACATTGGTTTCGATCCAAGGGAAATGTCACTTTTAACTTTGACGAAATGATGTGTACATTTCTACTAGATGGCCAACCAATCATGTGGAAAGGGAGAATGTCAAAACAAATTCAAATGGTGGACTCTGGGGTGATCAACCAGGAGGTTAAGCAGATAGCTTACATTGCCTTGATGCAAGGGGAAATGGTAGATGACGCACAAGTGGGAATAGAAGAAGACCCATCAGAAGTGGAAGAGCTCTTACAGAGATATCAACCCATCTTTTCAGAGTCACAAGGATTGCCACTAGACAGAATCAGAGATCACAAAATCATATTGAAGGAAGGGACACGAGGAGTAACAGTTCGATGATACAAATATGCCTATTTCCAACACCAGGAAATTAATAACCTTAAAGACTATCTCCAAAAGGTGGCCCGACCTCTTTGCCAAGGACGAAAAGCAACCTTAAGTGGGGAGGAATGTTACCATCTAAATATCAAGGGGCTCTGTTAAATTTTCACTTAACAATTATTGAGTCTATTATATCATTAGTTTAAGGCAAGTCTATTGAATTAGTTGGGGATTAAATGTACTCTTATAAATATCCCTTAATAAAATCCCAAAGCAAGATTCTTAACAAGTTATCACTGGTGTGTTAGGTTCGGGGGGTTTACCACCAAACACTATTTCTTTCCTTGAGTTACCAAGTGGTCACCACCAAAACTATTCTTTCTCCCACTCAATCACCTGCCTACAAGCTCCCAAATTTGTTTGCCACTCACCATCATTGGTCGCATGCGAGCTACTTTTGTCTTTTGAGTGTTTGTCAATCTCAATGACAAATGCCACATAACAAAGCCAAGCTATCGTAGGCAAAACAGGTAATCATAGGCAAAGGAAAAATAGGCAATTGTGGGCAAAGGCAAAGCAAGCTCAAGCCAAGATGGGAAGTGCATGTGGTCTAGGTCGTGAAGGGCCAATGCCAGCTAGTAAATTAGATATAGAATAGGCTTTTTGTAAGGGTGGATTGAGTCTAAAAAAATTAATTTTAATTATATATTCGCATTTTTGAGTTTCAAGTAATATGTCAAGGGAATACAACAAAACAGGAAAAACAAGTATGTAATCTTTTAAAAGCACCTAAGGTCAACAAAATATATTGATATCATAACAATTTTATATGAAAGATTCATTAAGTATATTTAAGGAACATAAGTACATTTGTTGTCTTAGTTGTATAGTTAACCAAAAGCCTATAACAGAGATTTCTTAAGTACTGTGATCAAGAGAAGACTAAAAGATATGAAAGACATGTATGTAAGACTATAGGAGTACCTACTATCAATTGAAGAATGATACTGATAAAGTTGATTCTTACCAAATAACCTTGATAAGGGTGTTAGGAAATGACGATTAGTTAAACAAGAAAAATAGACTAAAGAGGGAGAAGAACAGACATGCAAAATTACGTGGTTCACTCAAAAATAGCTACGTCCATGGGCAGGGCAGATGAGTTTCACTATTTTTTTGCTTACAAATACAGAACAGATCAAGAGTACAACTCTTGCATAGATCGCAGAAAATTTCAATATGAAATTTCTGCTAATAGTACCAACAAGATGACAACGTCTTCTCAGAGTCAACGTAGCAAAGATATAAATGTTGACAGTAACAGGAACAAGGTGGAAATTTTCCTTGACGAGGAAGCCTGAAGCAGAAGCCTTCCTTTGTATCCTTAGCTTCGACCTTGCCTCCTCCTTTTATAGGCAGTAAAGGAAGGCCAGAATAATTACTGGAATTTATTTCCAATAAATGGCAGAGTTTCAACGGATGGGCAGACGAAAGGTTGGGCAGACAAACGATCATGATGGAGAAACTCCGACTGTTTGCTTGCGAGCTTCCCACGTCCTTACAACTTTCGTGAATTGAATGAGTGGGAAAACTCCCACGTCCTTCCAACTTCCGAAAAGTGTTTTTTTTCTTCAAAACATAAAACCACATATATATTTAAGTCATTTTTACAAATCTCCACATTGACTTGAATATTCTACCCTACTAAACAAAATTGATCTGGGTACGATCACAAATGGAGAGCAAGTTCAAGCAATGGACAAACTTGCTCTTTGGAACAGCTTTGGTGAAAAAATCTGCAAGGTTATCTTTAGTAGCGATTTTAGAAAATTTAACCCTCTTTTCACCTCGGATAAAGTGATACCTTATGTCAATATGTTTTGTCCTTTCATGATGGACATGATCCTTAGCTAAACAGATGGTACTAAGGTTATCACAGAAAATGTCAATAGAATCTTGATGCAAGCCAAAATCATCAAGCAAACCTTTTAGCCAGATACCTTCCTTTACGGCCTCTATCATTGCAACATATTTAGCCTCAGTAGATGACAATGTGACTATTGGTTGAAGAAATGCCTTCCAACTCACCATTGAATTATCCATTGTAAACACATAGCCAGTCATAGACTTTCTAGTGTCTCTATCTGCTCCAAAATCTGAGTCAAAATAGTCTTTACAAGGTAATCATCACTATTACCATATTTAAGACCCTGGTTAATGGATCATTTAAGATACCTGAAAATTCATTTTATAGCTTGCCAATGTTCTCGCCCTGGACTACACATAAAACGGCTAACAACACTTACAGCATATGCTATTTCAGGCCTAGAACATACTATGACATACATTAGACTCCCGACTGCACTTGCATATGGGGTCCTTCTCATGTCTTCTGTTTCATCATCTGTTTGAGGTGGCATAGAAGAGGATAAGTGAACACTTGTAGCAGAAGGAGTACCTGTAGGTTTGGAGTTTTCCATTCTGAATTTTGACAAAATTTTCTATATGTAGTCTTGTTAAGATAAGAACAATTTCTTTTGTTTTCTATTTTTGAAAATCTACATTCCCAAAATTTTCTTGGCAGCACCTAAGTTCTTCATTTCAAATTCTGAACTTAGATGAGACTTTAGTTTTTAAATTTCACCTTTCTGCTTAGAGGTAATAAGTATGTCATCTACATATAAAAGCAAGTAAACTCAAGAGCCATCGGAACACTTCCTAACATAAACACAAGAGTCGTGCTGACTTCTGTGATATTGAAGTTTGTGTATGAAAGTATCAAACTTCTTATTCCACTGCCTTGAAGACTGTTTAAGTCCATATAAGGACTTCTTCAACTTGCATACAAAATCTGGTTTGGAAGGATTCCAAGATCCTTCCAGTTGACACATCAAGATATCTTCCTCTAAATCTCCATGTAGAAAAGCGATTTTGACGTCTAGTTGCTCCAACTCCAAGTCTTATTGAGCCACGATTGCTAACAAGACTCTGATCGATGTATGTCTTACAACAAGAGAGAATATCTCAGTAAAATCTACTCATTCTACTTGGTTGAAGCCCTTTGCAACTAAGCATGCTTTACATCTGATGCTACTTGCAGCTTCAAGATCAGCTTTCGTCTTAAACACCCATTTATAGTCGATTATTTTTCTCCTCTCTGGTGCTTTCACTAGAGACTAAGTTTGAGTAGATCAAAGCGATTCCATCTCTTCTTGCATTGCCATCATCCATTGTGAAGCTTCTTTACTGTTTATGGCTTCTTGATATGATGATGGTTCTTTGAGCCAAGTTCATTAGCAACCTGTAAGGTAAAAGCTGTTAGGTTTTCAAAACCTAACCTTGTAGGAGGTCGGATTTCCCTTCTTAGCCTCCTATCTATAGCCACACTTCTAAAGAGTTGTGGCTGTTCCATCCCTATAGAAGTGTCTGTTTCAGTTTCTGGCCCTTCAATTTCATCTTCTTTACCATTTGGATTAAGATCTGCATTCTTTTGAGAAGAAGACAGTTGAAATTTCACTTGATCACCTGAAATGCTACTCGAAGAGGGGTCAAAAATTTCAACAACAGATTTCCCTTCCTGTAGCATAGATTCTTCATCAAAAGTTATACTTGCAACTGAGGAGCCCACACTCTGTATCCTTTTACTCCATCTCCATAGCCCATGAAGACACCTTTCTTTGTTCTTGGCTCAAGTTTCCCTTCATTTACATGAAAATAAATAGGACACCCAAAAACTCTTAATTTAGAATAATCTACCTGTTTACCTGTCCAAACTTTATAGGGAGTCTTCATCTAAATGGAAGATGATGGAGATCTATTGGTAATAAAACACACAGTATGAATTGCTTCTGCCCAAAAGACATCTGCAATTCCAGAGTAAGAAATCAAGCACCTGGCCTTTTCTAATAGAGTTCTGTTCATACGTTCTGCAACACCATTTTGTTGTGAGATGTGTACAACTGTTCTGTGTCGGGCAATACCTGTGTTTTTGCACAAAGAATCAAAAGCATTATTGCAGAACTCAAGGCCATTATCTGTTCATAAGACTTTGATTTTTCGATCAGTCAGGTTTTCAACAAGAACTTTCCATTTCTTGAAGTTGGCGAAAGCATCTCCTTTGTGTTTCATTAGAAACACCCAGGTCATTCTTGAGAAGTCATCAATAACGGATAGGAAGAATTTAGAATTTCCTAAAGAAGGAGTTCTCGTCAGTCCCCAACAGTCGGCATGGATGTAGTCAAGTTTGCCCTTCATATTCCTTTCAGCTGGACCAAACTTGACTCTTTTCTACTTACCAAAGACACAGTGCTCGCAAAAATCAAGATTGATATTCTTAAGTCCTTCTAAGAGGCCTTAGCGTTGCAGAGTTTGCATCCCCTTCTCACTTAAGTGAGCAAAACACATATGTCATTTCTTTGATTTGTGGAGCAGCTCACTTAGGGATACTACAGCAGCAATTTGAACTTCTGTCGAGCCCTCAAGGATATACAATGGTCTTTGCTTGAGTCTTTTCATCACTACAAGTGATCCTTTGCTTACCCGAAGAATTCCACATCCTTTTTTGTAATAGAAACCCTTATCATCGAGAGTAATCAAGGAGATAAGATTCTTTCCAAGATCTAAAACATGACATACTTCAGAGATAGTTCTCACTGTCCCATCATACATTTGGATCTTGACAAATCCAATACCATCAACTTTACATTATGCATCATTGGCTACAGTAACAGTACCTCCATTAACAGATTTATAAAAGGAAAATCATTTTCGATTTGGGGTCATATGGCGCGATGCCCCCGAATCAAGAATCCAATGATCTGAAGAAAGAGAAGAATCAGAAACAGTAAAGCTAACATCGACTTCAGATATAGTCTCTTCTTGTGCAGTAGAGGTAGAAGGTATTTTTGACTTCTTTTTAGGGAAATTGTTCTTCCAATGCCCAGGTTCTTTATAGTAATTACAGATATCTCTAGGTTTTACTCTACCTTGAGATTTACCTTTCTTCTTTCCTTTCTTGTCAAAATTTCTTGAGTTTGTCCTACCACGGTTTTTATCAACCGTGGTAGAAAGGCCCACCATCTCTCCACCTGAAGTTGAAGCTAGATGCCGCAATTCTCTTGTGTGGAGACAAGCTCTCACCTCCTCTAAAGAGATTGAATCTTTTCTGATCACAAAGGATTGGACAAAATTCTCAAAAGATTGAGGTAATGATACTAACAATAACAGAACTGCATCCTTATCATCAACATTTACTTCAATATTTCTTAACTTCATAAGAATAGTATTAATATGGTCAAGATGCTCTTTGAGAGACGTACATTCCTTCATCTTAATGGAGAACAAACGTTGCTTGAGAAGGAGCTTATTTGTTAAAGATTTAGTCATGTATAGACTTTCTAACTTTTACCATAACCCAGCAATAGTTTCCAATCTGCAACTTCTATTATTACCTCATTTGCAAGACAAAGTAATATTGTTGAATATGTTTTTTCTTCTTGCGCTATCAACTCAATATTATTGACCTTAACTGGCATTTCTTTCAGCAACGAAGTCCAGATTCCTTGTTTAAGGAGCGCCCGCATTTTGATTTGCCATAAACTGAAGCTATTCTTCCTATTGAATTTCTCCACCTTAATAGTATGTGAAGACATGGTATTTTTTACTAACTAAACCCAACTTGGCTCTGATACCACTTGTTAGGAAATGAGGATTAGTTAAACAAAAAAATAGAGTGAAGAAAGAGAAGAACAAACACGCAAAATTACGTGGTTCACCCAAAAATGGCTACGTCCACAAGCAGGGCAGATGGGTTTCACTATTCTTTTGCTTACAGATACAGAATAGATCAAGAGTATAACTCTTGTACAAATCGCAGAAAATTTCAGTATGAAATTTCTACTAGTAGTACCAATAAGATGACAAAGCCTTCTTAGAGTCAACACAGCAAAGATACGGATGTTGACAATAATAGGAACAAGGTGGAAATTTTCCCTGACGAGGAAGCCTAAAGTAGAAGCCTTCCTCTGTATCCTTAGCTTCAACCTTGCCTCCTCTTATAGGCAGTAAAGGGAGGCCAGAATAATTACTGAAATTTATTTCCAATAAATGACAGAACTTCAATGGATGGGTAGACGAAAGGTCGAGAAGACGAACGGTCGCGACAGAGAAACTCCGACCATTCGCTTGCGAGCTTCCTGCGTCCTTCCAACTTCCACGAATTGAATGAGCGAGAAAACTCCTGCATCCTTCCAACTTCCGAAAAGTTTTTTTTTTTCTTCAGAACATAAAACCACATATATATTTAAGTCATTTTTACACTTTTTCAAACAATTCTGCATGCACAAATGAACCTTAAAGATGAGAAATACATAAAAAAAAAATAATAATTAAAATCTGGTGATCAGCTTGTTATGAACAGCAGCATTTCCCAAGTTTGAGAAAAAATACATAATTTGGAATTGATTGGGAAAATGATAAACAGAAAAAATGTTAAAATTGCGAATCTTCTAAAAGGCAGAGGAATGCCAGAAGGAAAGTTGAATTAGAAAGAAAAACCTTATAGATACACCTTAAAAGATTAGTGTTGAATCGAAATAGCCGGTAAAAGAAATTAGTCATGTGAGCTTTACGTATATAAAGTGCCAGGAAATGGAAACATGGGATCAGGTGAAAACAAGAATGAAGAAAGTATGAGTTTCCAACCTTCTGGTCCAGATATCCTCGATGTTAAAGCTCCATCGTTCATCATAACACCTGCTCTGCCAGCACCGTCAAGAAGCATGTGATAGAGAAGCTCAAAAATGGATAGAATAGTGAATGTGTTGATGATAGATTATGGACACGAATCGATGATCGAATCTGTTGAAGAGATTTTTGGCGGAAATGTGCTCAAGATTGGTGGAAAGAATTGCATGTGTTGATGAACGGAAAACAGTTCCAAAATTTCGAATCTCCTAAAGAACAATGAAATGTCCAAAGATATATTAAAACGAAATACCTTACGAATGCACCTTAAAAAACGTATAATGTTGAATCGAAATAGATGATTATAGAAATTGAGAATATAAGCTTTAAGTATTCAAAGTGACAAGGGGAATGAAAATGCGGAATTAGATGAAAACAAGGACTGAGAAAGAATGAGCTTACAGCCTTTTGGTTCCGATGTCCTCAAGGACCTCAATGTTAGGTCTCCTTCGTTCACCTAGCGTCTGTAGGCGGCACGAGACAGAGAAGAAGGTAGGGAAGGGAAAGATGGACGAAGGAGTTGACGAGAGATTCTTGACAGAAGCTTTCGAGACTGGTGGGAAAAACCTGTACGATAGAATCTGTTGACGGGAGATGTCTTTTGGGGGGAAGCGTTCGGGACGGGCGAGCAGAAGAATTTCCAACGAGATCAGGGATTTGTTCTCCCTTAAATAGTAGAGAAATCGTCTTCTCCCGCTCACGGCAGAGTTTTCGGCAAGTTGTTGCATAAGTTTCACGTCACCTGCTTGCAAATATTTGTTGAAACGTTTTATTTAATCGGTAGAATATGTTTGGTAATGAATTATTTTAATTTTAAATTAAATTCTGTTATTAAATAAAATTAAATTTTATAATAAATGGTAAGATATAAATTTCATATAAAATGATATGTAAATATTTATACGAAATTTACGTTTGACGCTCTTCCATTCACTGCATGGTCTCCGATCTCGTACTCCTGACGTAGCAGCTATCGTCTTCTTCACTCCTATTGTCGTTTCTCTTCGCCTTCGTCTTCTCTCCTACCATTTTCTGGTCGAACATCGACATTGTGAATATGCTAAATATTGTGAAGATAAGTTCTGTTTTCTTTTTTTGTATTGTGAATGTTTGTGAATATGCTAAAAATTGTGAAAGCTCGTCAATATCTGTCTTTTTCCTTTTGTATTGTAAATGTTTGTTTGTAAATATGCCAAAAATTGTGAACATACGTCGAGATCTGTACAGATCTGTTTTTTTTCTGCATCGTGAATATTGCGAAGATACGTCAAAATCTGCATAGATCTATTTGATTTGGCGTAAGTCAAAAAAAAGAAGCACAAAGAAATAGTTAATAAAATACATGGGGATATTGCATGACCAATGTGGGGCAGAAGATTTTTATAAATTTCGTTACTGTTGTGTAATTGTATTCTGTAATTTACTTTATAATGATACTTTGTAATTTGGATTATTAAAATAACCATTGGTTGAGTTTTGTGTAAAATGGAATTATTTTTTAAAATAGTTTGTATTTTTCAGAAATTAGTAAAAACGAATTTTTTTAAAAAAAATTATTGTTAAAATGTTAAAAATGTAAAATGTTTTTAATTTTTTAAAAATTAAATATAAATTTTCTTATATTTTCATAAAGTATACAAATATTCCTATAAAAAATTTTATTTTTAAATTTTTATTTATTTTATTACTTTTAACTTTAAATTTGTTTGATAGAGGGATTTATATTTTTTTATAAATTTTTATATATCATTATTATTATATAAATTTACATATATAATCTTTTACCTTATAATTTATGTTTATTTGATTGACTGTATATTATCATAATATACAGTAAATATTGATTAAATTGATAAAAGATTTACATTCTCTGTTATTTTTAAAATTTAAAGTTTTCGAAACAAAAGAAGATAGTCTGGTCATGCCCCTCGTCTTTGCTCTCGTCAGATGCACCAAAGTCAACAGCAGACAGCTTTGCCAGTTAGCCTTTGCCACTTTGGTTTTGTCTGGGAAAAAGAAAATTTTAAATTGATTTTTTGTTACAATTATTATAAAAGATCTATTGATGAGTTTGGTTTTAATCTCTTTTAATTTTTAAAATTATTTTTAATAATATTTAGAGATGTCAATGGGCAATGCTGGCACGGCCCAGCATGGCCCGACACAATTTGACTGTGTCGGTCAATAGCACGGCACAAAAAAAATTTTGTGTCGTGGGTCGTGCCTAGGTCAAATCCTCAGGTCATTCATGTTGTGCCTTCCAGCACGAAATAGGCATGACCCGGCCCAGTACGAGACTACCAGGTGGGTCGCGAGAGGGGGGAGGGGAACCCCGATCGTCAGGTCGTAGGAGGGGGGGGGACCCAGTCGCCGAGTCGTGCGGTTGGCGGGGTGAACAGTCGTGTGGTCGGTGGGGGGGATGGGCTGCTGGGTCGTGCGACCGGTGGGGTGAACGGTCGCATGTGTCGATCCGAGGGAGGGGGCTGAACAGGTCGTGTCGCTAGCAGGGAGGATGGGCCACTAGGTCATTGGGCCGACCGCCAGGTTGTGCGGCTAGCCGCTGGGTTGTGCAGCTAGCGAGGTGAACAGTTGCGTGCGTGAGAGGAGGCAGAACGGGTCGTGTGGCCGACAAGGGGACAAGCCGCCAGGTCATTGGGCCGGCAGCCGGGGTGAACGATCGTGTGCGTCGCATGCACGGGCAGGCAGGATGGGCCACTGGGGAACCATGCCTGGGTCGAAGGGAGTTGGATTTTTTTTTTCACCCAACTCACTCATCATCTCCTTCACTCCAAATTCTCCAAACTCCAATTTCAATTCTCAAAACTCTAATCTCAATTCTCAATTTCTCAAATTTTCTCACTCAAGTCACAAACAATGGCGCACTACAAACAATGACGCACTATCAAAGCCAAAGTTCTAGAGGTTACGGATATCCTCAAGAAAACTTTCCTGAAGTTAAAGTAACGCTGTCAATGGAGACTATTGAAGCTTCAACTTCAACTGTGCCATCAAGGAAGTCTCGAGAGTTTCCATCTGGTCAAAGTACACAATTATGATGAAAGGTATGGCGGATGGTACAGAAGAGGAACGAGCCTTTTGCAACCTTTGTAATGTCGACTTCTCTTGCAAAATGTCTGACGGTGCAGGTCATTTAATTAGACATATTAGTACATGTGAAAATAGGAATAATGATAAAACAATTCAAACCCAACTTTCTTTTACTCTTGAGGGTAGTGTTAGTTCATGGACTTATGATTCTAAAAGGGCTAGGAACTTGCATGCAATTTATTTATTCAAAAGATTTACCAATAAGTTTTGGGGAAAATAAACGTTTTGATAATTATATTAGTAAAGTATATTGTCCACAATATAAACATGTATCTAGAAATACTATTAAGTCAGATATTATGAATTTATTTAATAAGCTTAGATTAGAACTTATTAATGTTATAAGTATAATAATGACATGTATAGCATGTACTTCACATATTTGGTCGGGTAGAACTAAGGATGGGTACATAGCTATAACTGCATATTATATTGATTAAAATTGGATTTTACAAAAAAGATTAATAAGATTTAGAAAAATTCAACATTCACATGATGCTGAAACAATTTTTGCAAACATTATCGAAATTTTTGATTTATATGAAATTAGAAATAAAATAAGTAGTATAACTTTTGATAATACAACTAATAATATTGCAACAATACTAATATTTAAAACTAGAATAAGTCCACCAAATGGTTTTAAATTATTTCACCAAAGATGTATATGTCACATAATTAATATTATTGTACAATCAGGTGTAAAAGAAATTGAAATTTATATTGAATTTATTAGGGATGATATAATAAAAGTATTAATGTGTATAAAAGACTAAGAACTTGCTGCACTCTGTGAATAAAATCAAGTTGAAAATTTTACTGAGCAACTTACAAACTTAAATATTTTCTAATTAAAACATTTTAATTTTAATTTTTCAATTTGTAATTTTTTTTAAAATGTAATTTAATTTTGTTGTAAAATTTTTTTTAATGTAATTGTAAATTTGTAATAATGTAAATATAAAATACGTAATTTATTAATAAATAAAAACTTAATTTAATTATATTCATTGTTGTTTAATTATCTCATTTATTAAGTTGTTGAATACTTGAATGTTGAATTAAATTTAAATATTGATGGTTGAACAGTCATATGCACGGGTGGGTGGGCTAGGGAACTATGCTTGGGCCGGCAGCTGGGTCATTGGGTCGGTTGCCGGGTCATTGGGCCGACAGTCGGCTCGCAATGCCAGGTCTCGTCGTCTCGCTTGAGGGGGAAGGCTGGAAGGGTGGAAGGTCGTTCGGGTTGATAGGGATCGCAGGGTGAACGATCGCGTGGGCGGGAGGGGGATGAATTGTGAACAGGTCGTGCGGTCGACGAGAGAGACGGGTTGCCGGGTTCCACCATCCCGCCCGAGGGGGAAGGCCAGAAGGGCGGAAGGCCGTGCGGGCCGATAGGGACCGCGGGGTGAACGGTCGCGTGGGCGGGAGGAGGGTGAACTGTGAACGGGTCGTGCGGCCGATGAGGTTGCCAAGTTGTCGAGTCTTGGATAGGCTGTTGGGTCATTAAGTCGACCGCTGGGTTACAGTGCCAGGTTTCAGAAAGGATCGTGTTGGTCAAACTCGTACCATTAACCAGTATGAATAGTATTTTTTCATATCACGAGCTATTGGCCCATTAGTGGTGTAGACCGTATCGACACACCACGAATTATACCGTGCCAACCTAGCACGATTGACAAGTCTACTCTTAAAAAAAGTAATTTTTAAAAAAATAATTTTAAGATTAAAAAAAAAAAAAATTTAATAATGTAAAAAATAAATTATAAAATATACATATTATTATAAAATTAAATATATTTTTTTAAAATAAAAGTAAAAAACAGAACAAAGTCTTAAAGTTGTACAAAATGCACCTTCCTTTCATTTCAGCGTTGAAAGGGCCAGAGGACACTTTCTCCTCCCTCTTCGTCTCCTTCACCATTTCTGGCTTTCGGCGGGGTGTAAGGTTTTCGGGTACTTTCTTTTGGTGCTTCTCTTCCTCCCACACTGCTTTTCTGATATCTCTCCCTGTGCTATTAAGGAAAGGTGTACAAAAGGTTTGTTACTGGTGAGGGGGCTCCAGCTTGCACCCGCGTGATTTTGGGGATTTTGGGCGAGTTGGGTGTCCTCTGTTTTTTCATGAGTGGAGTGCAGTTGGAATTGGGGATTGGGATCGGTGTCTTGCGAAGCGGGTTTTGCTCGCAATAGAGTTCTCGGTGGTGCAGAAGGGGCAGATGCTCAGAATTTAGTTGGGCAGCGGTTCCGGAGTGTTTTCTCATATGGAGAAGTTATGCTGCCTCAAGGGCTCTCGGGTAAGGGGACGATTTGGGTATTTGCTTGATTTGCATGACCGTTTCTTCTTGAAATTTTACTTCCATGGCCGTTCTCGTTCATCAAAATACAAGTTTCCGCTTCTGGTTTTTTGGCAGTTATTTTCATCTGGTGTTCCGATTTGACATATAGAAAGCCCTTGCTCGATAGATCCTAGAGCCGTTCTTTTCCTCTCGTTGTTCTGTTTCGACAGGACTTACACCAGCTTTATAGGTTTTTGTGCTTGTTCCTTTATTTACATATACTATTTCGTCCCTTTCTATTTCGATATCATTTCTGTAGTGACTGTGGTGTAAAAAACGGCAAAATGTGATTTTCTTTAATCTGCTGGGACATCTGATAGTGTGTTGGTTTTCTTCTTGGAGCACAAACAACTTTGCCATGGACGTGTTTCAAAACGAGTATTGATTTTGTGATGCTTTTTGTCCTCGGCTCTGTATTGTGAATGCTTATGTGCTGGCCTCACACTCTGTTGTCCTTCATGAAATGTTTTTGGGGCGTGAGATATATTTTCATGTTTATAGGAAGTTTGGTCTGTGATCATTGTATCATATATTCCGTAGATATTACTTAGAAGGAATATCGTATCAAAAGTGTTTTAGAAGAAGAAAGCGGAAAGAAATCTGAGTTGTGTTTCAAATCGGCATGTTTGCTATTACATCGAATGTTATTCTGTTCCTTGTTTATTACGTGTTGTATGGTTCAAGGTTAAATGGTGCTATTTTATGTAGTCCTCATCCACTGCTGGGAAAGGGAAAAGCAATCTTGGCCATGCTAAAGTTACATATGGTTTCAGCCTTTTAAAAGGGAAAGCAAGCCATCCTATGGAGGATTATCACGTTGCCAAGTTTGTCCACACAAAAGGGCGGAAGCTCGGACTGTTTGCCATATTTGATGGGCATTTGGGAGATAGCGTGCCTGGATACTTGCAGAAAAATTTGTTTGCAAATATCCTGAAGGAGGTTTGTTGTTTTCTGTAAAGTTCAGATTATAATTTGGAAACACCTGGCATATCCACATGAAATAATACTATTTGTTTTTCATGTCAGGAAGAATTTTGTGATCATCCTGGGAGAGCAATTTCAAAAGCTTACGATAAAACAGACAAGGCAATTCTTTCACACAGTCCAGATTTGGGTCGAGGTGGATCTACTGCTGTTACAGCTATATTAATAAATGGTCATCATTTGTGGGTGGCCAATGTTGGTGATTCACGTGCAGTTTTAGCCAAAGGCAGACAAGTGATACAAATGACAACAGATCATGAGCCTAGTACTGAGCGTGGAAGCATTGAGAACAGGGGTGGATTTGTCTCTAACATGCCAGGTTCTCTCTAGAAACCCTTCTGAACTGAAATATCCAGCTGGACTTTATGCTTTAAGTCTGAATTGGTCAATTCATGCCACAACTACTACCACATAAAGGTTGCCTGGTTGTTCCAAAATGATTTATATTTCCTGGCAACCATATAACACAACATGCTACCAACTCCTCTTCCATAAGAAGTTTTAACTTAGAATTTGCTACTGATTCTTAATGGTGTTTCAGGTTTGTTTGAGATGCTGTTGTTTTGTTTGGTTTTTTAAGGGACACAAAAACTGACTTCAGATTGATGAGGCAGAGATTATGCGATCACTACTGTTGCTAATTTCGCTTTCTAAAGTTATTCCAATGATAATGTTGAGGCAAGGTGTGATATGTAAATACCGGTTAATATCTAATGTATTCAATGCTTTCTAGCTTCTATCATAATACATTTAATTAAAATAGATTAGGTTTTTTGCATAATTTAAATTAACCTTCTTTGCAAATGTCACAATTTATAGACAGGAAATAATGATGTGCAGTCTGTTCTATTGCTGGGGAACCGCTTTTTTTCTCCTTTGGGATATCTTCTCTGGACCACTTTGATGTTTTCTGTGTTTTTGATTTAATGGTATTTTCCTCGTAACACCCAAAACTATTTGTTAAAAATAGTCTTGTGATACAATATAAAATTACCCCTTTAAAAGTGGAATTCAAATACTGGTGTTCAAAGAACTGGTCAATAAAAGGCATTTCATATACTTATTTACAATTTCCAGTCAATAAAAAGATGTTTTGCATGCACTGTGAAATGCTGACTGCTTTTGAATTCTTACAAAATCTGGATTATTCTACCCTTACTCTAAAAAGGATCAATAACATTCTCAAGATCCTACTGATAAAAATTCTTATTGTTTATTCTGGAACATCTTTTGATGTGTTAGCCACTTGAATCTAGTTTATGGGATAAGTGAATTTTCATTATATATTTATTTCTGAATATACTATGTATATTTTTCTCATGTTATCCATTTTATTGCATTTATAATTTTGTGCTTTGAAAGCATTGAAATAAGCATCAACACATGGTCAAAAAATTTTGCCAACATGTCAGTTTTTTGAATTATCAAAATGACATCTGAATCAGTGTTGAATGGTAGTTTGTCAACAAGACCCGATGTTCTTTACCATATTTTCACCGACATGACTTCAACATTACCAAATTTTATTGACACATGTCATTTTTTTAATCTACCAAAGTCCAATACGAAATCAAAGTTGAATTCTTTGTTTGAAAGTAGGTGTTGCCTAATCTTTAAATCTGAGAATTTTTTAACTTGAAGTCAATAAGAATTGTAATATGCTGGTATTATTTTATGTTATAATGGCCCGTGATATCTGTTACCCAATCAACATTAGTTGAGAATATATCACAAATTATTGTAGAAACCTCTAGTAATGTAGTTCTGCTAATGATTTATTTCTATAAAGAAATACCACAGAAGACAAACTGGACAGGGATCGTGTGAATATTTTTCTTGGAAGACAAACTTTACATGCGTAATTAAAATATCAAGTGTTGAAAACATGATGCTGGATGATAAAGTTAGAATTTATTGCATAGAAGTCCTGGAGTAGCACTGCTACAGTAGATTATAGAAATCCAAAATCTGTTTGGCATCTCTGTTCAGATGTTTGGATTTTATCTGGAAAAAACAAGTCAGGTTATATAGAGAAAAATATTGACAAAAATCTGGGATATGAAACCAATTGTTTTACAACTTTTCCTCTAAACATCTAGTTTGAAGACTATTTATATTTGTTAAAAAACCATCTATACTAACATACATATTTTTCATTGTATTTAAAGGATAGTACATGGAGGAATTACATGTATATTATTGGAATTAAACAATAATACAGATCTACCACTGCAAAATTCAAAAGTCAATGTATACCACAAACCCTCTTTTCTTTTTGTAAAAACATGCCTTTGAGTTAAGGTTAGGTTTGACAAACTATTCTCTACTACCATTAACTTTAACCTTGGCTTTTCTACCCTTCCTTACAATAATCTTCATCTTTCTTCTCACATTTAAAACCCTAAATGTCCTCTTCCTCCTCATCCTCGTTCAACATCTTATTCACTCATCTTCTTCTCTTTCTTCTTTTTATATTTTTTAGGATAGCTAAGGAAGAGTTCATGTGTAGAATAGTATTTTTCACTTCTCAAGTTGGGTATTTAACCCATCACAGTTTAGGATTCACAGTTGATCACGATATAATTTATGTAAAAATCAGATTCTGTGGTATATGTGAACCTTTAAAATTTGCAATGGCACATCTGTATTATTCTCTAATTTCAATTTTATTACTTGTAATTCCCCAATTATATACAATTGTACCTCCTCGAGTGGACGTGAGTCTGTTACCAGGATATAGCAGAATTTCATACATCCACTAAAAATGTTTAATTTTCAGAACATGTAAATATGATATATTTATTTTTATGTATACAATTGTCGTTCTTGCTTTTTCAGAAAAGGATCTATATTTTAGATATAAAGTATAGTGATATTGACTAGATGATGATTAGGAGTAAAAATTTATCTATATTCCTTAGAATTCTCTGGACAGATGCATGTATCATCTGACTGTTATAGGACCATGATCATTAGATAAAGATGCAAATCTAGTTATTTTTATTAAATTTTGGATGCAACACCGACACAGGTGTAGACATATTAGCACCCCCTACAACTGCCCAACGAATCAAGTTGAACGTTTATACTGAAATAGATAATTATTTTTTAAGATTTGCATTTATGCCTTCTGAAAGCACATTTCCAATTTGACTGTCAACTCTGTATTCATAAAGTGGATTAGTTTCATTAAAATGTTTTCTCTTTATCATTGCATTTTTATTGATCTCCCATCTTCAATGAGCTGGAATTGTTAGTATGACCATGTTTCCACACCAGTTCTCCTTGTTCAATTGTCATTAAGCTTCATGTGGTTGATTAAGCGTTCGATTGAATACCAGTTACATGTCTTGTCATTGTAGAAACTCTGCTTATTTTGTGCTTCACTTTGTCGTTTTGTAGTACAGAGAGACTTTCAGAACTCCAACCATGATAGTTTAATAAGTTCACTTAGATCTTACTGGCATAATTATAGCTGTTCCACCGGGAAATAGTGTTATGATTTGTTGCAATGTAGACATTCTGAGATCACCGTAGCCTTTAAATTATAAACTGCTATGAGGCCTGACATCTGTATACGATCTACCATTGTATTGAAAACATAAGTAGACATCCCCAAGATTGCATTGCCAGGAGGCTTTACCCATACCAATGGTATGGGTAAAAACCAAACAAGGGTAAATTTGCAAAATATTATTTTTGTCTTTCGAGGGTTTGACTTGCTAGATTTTGAATTTTCCTTCCCTTATTATTTCCTCATGACAATGCTGGAGACAACAATGATGGCCTGATATTACAGGCTCATAGAATGACTAATAAAATTAGCTTCTTCATCTATGTGACGATTTGATCATTTTTTGCAAAATTACATTTCTTGTTTCAAGGAGATTTCTGGCACCCAGATATATGCATTATATCATATTATTCTTATCTTTTCCTTATTTATTATATTAAAAGAAGCCTTCGTCCATTGTCTGAACTGTAGTGAATGTCCAAAAATACTTTACATCAAATTGAAACTTCCCAATTGTAGTAGTACTCAGTCAATTTCCTCTAAATAATTCAGAGTACAAGCAATTCACTCATCCATTAAGGCAGATTTACTCTTGCACTCTGTAATGACCATCCAATAATATAAGCTTAATTTGATCTTATTTTCATAACTATGATCAATTTGATTATTGAATAAATAAATGCAGATTTACTATGGTGCATTTGCAGTTACTAATTTAAAATTTTAAGATTTTTTTGTAATAACACAGTATTTTATGTGCTAAAGAGAATTACAAGCAAACAGAAGAGCATCATCTGTCACCTAGTGATATTTCTTCTGTGTGATCTGTTTTTTTTACGTGTAATATCTTTTAATCAGTAGAATGGTACCTCCACACAAACACACACACACACACACAGGGCCTTTTGTCTCCCTCACATTTGGAAATATTATTTATTTGTTATTGACAATTCTAACCGCAACAATTTATTGACTGCATCAGGAGATGTTCCAAGAGTTAATGGGCAATTAGCTGTTTCCCGTGCCTTTGGGGATAAGAGTCTCAAGTCACACTTGCGCTCAGATCCAGACATACAACACGACGTGACAACTGCTGATACAGAGCTCATGATTCTTGCCAGTGACGGATTATGGAAGGTTTTGCTCTCACTTTCTCATGGCGTTGCTGCGGTTGGAGCAATGCTTTTTTAGTCATAGCCTTCATAGCATGTCATTCTCGTGCAGGTTATGAGCAATGAAGAGGCTGTCGAGCTTGCTAAGAAAGCCAAGGATCCTCAAGCTGCAGCCAAGTTGTTGACTTCCGAGGCAGTGAAGAGAGACAGCAAGGACGACATTTCATGCGTCGTTATTCGATTCAAGATGTAAGTAAGTTGAGATATTCCATTATAATTAATTCATTCAAAAATGAGTCATTAAACTGCTACTTGGCATCAGTGTTAATGTTGGATAAATGATCTGAAGATCAACTGTGCTCTGCCAAATAGTAGAAGATCGTTAAATAGAGAGAGATATTACCCGCACGGTCATCTCTATCCTTGTAAAGTTCCCATCCGTAGTTTGTGTGGTTTAATATGATCTCTTGTTTAGATTGCTGTAGATGATCAACTTGTAGCTACTGTTAGAAGGATTTGGGTAATGATTGGGGAAGATATCTGTAATTTTTTGTCATTTGATTCATGTAAACACTTAGATTTTTTTTTTAACGTTTTATTATTATGATATCGAACGTGAAATGGATGTGTGCAGAAAAATCAGAAGCCAGGGTTGTGCTTTTATGCGTTATAAGATCTGAATGTTGTCGTTCAGAATTGGCCTTGGATTTGGACTAGAACCACCTCCATTTGGACAGAAGCACCTCTTATAAAATTGTAATCTATGTTTTCTTCTTTCAAGTTTCAAAAGGTTTCTTTTATATCCTCATATATTAAAGGTTCTTCTTGCGATGAAATGCAAGGGTAAATATTCTAGAGATGTAAAACCATGTTTACCTTAAATCGTAAGGTAGTGGCTTAAGCATGATCTATTTGTATGTTATGTTTTTGTAAATAACATTTATTTTTTAAAAAAATAGCATGTCCTAAGGTTTTATTTATTTACTAAATTTCAATTCTCGTTAGTAAGTTGTTGTAACCAATGAATGGTATTGATATATAAAATTCTAAGTAAATATAACTCTAATTTTAACTAATTTTAGCAATAATAGAGTTTCATTGAACGATAGTTTGGTAGTATTTATTAACGAGGTGTATTGTAGTTGTGTGAGATTTTTAGTTTTTAAATGATTTTTGATGATAAGTAATGGATAAAATATGTTCGTCAGTTATAGTTCAATTATTTTCAAATTTACCTTCACCAGCATCAATTAATTACTTTTATTGTTTACTATGTAAAATATTAATTTTAATATTATTTTTAATATTATTTTTAAAAATATATCAAAAAATTATTGCCTGGGAGAGAGTCAGGAAATCGACAATTGGGGATGTATACTGGTTAGCAGGCTGGTAGCCGTGTACTTACTAGGAATCAGGTCAGAGTTAAGTATGATGTCATAATGTTATGACAATTACTTCTCGATGAGTCATAAAGTTAAGTTGTATAGTTATTCTTTGTAAAAGTTAATATATTATAAAAAATATTGAAAAAATAATTATTAACATGGGCACGTGATTTTTATTATGTACGTACTGTAAACAGTATTTGACATTTTAGCATTAAAAGTTTGAATATATTGGAAAGTTAGCCATTAGTCTATGGCCAACCGTAACACTACGACTATTAGTCTACGATTAGTCGTAATGTTATGATCTTTAGTCTACGACCAATCCACTGATGGCTGCCCATTTGATCCTACGGTCAGTCATTTGGCTACATGTGTCAGCTGCCCCTTAAATCTTGCAGCTCGATCATCCGGTCGCACCACGGGCTCTGCCTCTTCACAGCATCCTACCTGGCCACATGTGTCGACTGTCACCTCCCATTAACCGGTTGCCACTTGCATCCATTGGTTCTTCACCTAATGCTCCATTTAGTAAGGCTCCACACAAACTCCAATAATCTCTACATCTTTTTTAATCAATATTAATTAATTAAAAATCAAAAATCAAAATATATTTATTAAAATTATTAAAATTAATCTCTACATTCGATAAGGCTCTTCTCGACATTTTAACATTAAAAGTCTAAATATATTGGGAAGTTAGCATTAAAAGCTTAAAAATTCTACGACCATTAGTCTACGGTCAACTGTAATGTTACGACATTTAGTCTTTGATCAATCCGGTGTCAACTGCCCCTTTGATCTTGCAATTAGTCATTCGATTACATGTGTCGGCTACTCCTTTGATTCTACGGCCAATCATTTGGCCACATGTGCCTGCTGCCCCTTAAAATTAATATCTACATTTGGGTTTGCAGGTTGGGAGATGCGTTTTTCGAGAAAAATGAATGAAGGTATTATCAGAATTTTACATTTAATTACTATAATAAAAGAAACTGCTATATTATTTTATTTCATTTTAATTATTATACATAATCAACTACGCACAATAAATATCACACCTCACCTCGTTAACAAACACAACATTTGTACAACTCAACAAATTGTGTTATATCATTGATTAACATGATTTGACTAAGTCAAGAATTGTTCATGATTGGATTCAATCTAATTGATGTCTCTACAAGGATTTAATTCTACTCTTTTAGAATGAATATTTAAGGTTGATGAGAGTAACAGTGTGATTTTGCTCTCATATAAGGATCTTTTAATTCAAATCACCAGTTTAAGTTGGATTTGTATATTTGGATATTATATTAAAGTTAAAAATCCAAAATAGAAAGATAAGTCCATCATATTTTTAAAAATGTTAGTGATATTTTTATATTTGTTTGTGTTGTTTTTATAGATATATGTGTAAATTTTCTTTATTTTTATGATAATAATTATATTTTACTTTCTCATGTGACAAATGATTCACATCCAAGCATTGTTGTTTACAAGTTGTTTGTTATGTATATTCGTTTTTTATTGATTTATAATAATATTTATCAAATAATTTTAATATTTTATATTAAAAAATTATATCAAAATATTTATATTATAAATTATATAATTTTTAAAAAATATGAATTTTATATTACCTAATTTTATTTCTTATATAAACACACTTTAAAGTTTGTTTGACGTGATTTTCGCCGAACATCCATGATCCATCGAACGACACACGTGATAGCGTGACATCTGCATTTATTCATTATTTTAATGAAAATGATAATATTTTAGGTTTCACTTAAAATAAAATTTATAGAGATTTTTATTAAATAAAGTATATATTTTAATAAATAGTATAGTAAGAGAAGATTTTTTCATTGTAATTATTAAAGAAGAAAATAAAAAGAGATTTTTTTATTTTATGAATTATGAAGATTTTAAAAAAGTGAACTTCTTGTCCACCTAATATGTACATTTTGTTAAATAAAATCTTACATTGTAAAATTATCTTATATAATAATTACTACAAAAACTGATAATACATTTGTGAATTTTACCATCATTTTTCATCTATGACGTCATTCTTCATTTATTATATTAAAAGAAATACTCTCTCTATCACAATCAACTTAGTGAAATAATGATTTTATCTTTTCTTAATTTCATTGGAAGCGTGAAAAAGATAAAAACGGTCTTTAATTTAATCTAGTTGTACAAGAAAATCTTCTCAGCTAGAAAAGGAAAATAAAATTTTGAAGCGTTTGTATTAAACGGAATTCACGGAAAGTAAAATAAATATGACGGATTTTCTAATATTCCGGTTGGATGTCTTGGACATTCGATCGCGTGACGCGTGGCGCGTGCCCTCCGTAGAGTTATCTGATAGATGTCTTATGTATAACGTATGTAAATTTAATTTTAATGTTATGATAAAATTTATCTTATTAAAATTAATTTACTATTAAAAATGTTTTAAAATTTTAAATTTACAACATTTTTTTTTAGTATAAGATTATTTTATCTCTCCCGCTTTCGATGTGTTTGGTTCTACCACAACTGTAATTCTCGCCTCTGGCAGCTCCGCCAACGTGGAGAGGAGAGCGAGTCGAGTTTCCGGTGGTGTCCGTCGTTTAGCGGTTACATGTGTGAGTTCAGGGTTATATTTGTTTTTAGCTTTGTTTATCGTAAAGTTAATTTTACGTAAATTTTTATATATTATTATTATTATATAAAAATTTCTATCACAATATTTACTATAGTCTATTTGGTATAACTTCAATATTCCACACATTATAGTTATCACAAATTCTCTTACATAAATCATCACATCATTTACTATATAACTTCAATATAATTTATGGGAATAGATTCTCTAATAGTGCTATTAGAATATCATATTTAGTTGTATTATTTTTGAATGATTCAGATTAAATTTGACTAACTATATGAAATAAATTTGTATAGTTACTCTGTAACTATAAGAAGTATTGTTTATCGGAACATTATACATGAGGAGAAAAGTTATAAATACATGGTTTGTATAATTACTTCGTAACTATATAGATTTACTCTATATAATTAACTAAATTTAAATTGAACCGTCAAAGTGATACCACTAAAGATAACACTTTAGTGACACCAGTAAAATATCATTTCACATAATTTATTTCATTATTTTCAACTTTAACATTTTACAATTATTAAAATTAATTCCACGATAAATAAATACAAAAAATTTAACTTTATTTATTTTATTATCTTTAACTCCAACCTCACAAAATTGACTCAGTTGATAGAATCGAAAGAAACAACGACCAAAGCGCGATTTGGCGATTTGCACGTGTACACGGGGAGAAGGTAGTACGTGGAGCTGTGCGTCTGACGATTTTTTTTCGATTGAAGAAGAGAGAGAAGTATATTTTAATTTGTGTATAAATTTAGTAAAATTATTTAAGCTTAATGCATATTTGCAGCATATGAATATGAGTTAAATGTACTTATATTCATATTTCAATTTTATCAACTTATTCATTTGTATTTGAGATTTAACAAATACAAATTTCAAATACAAAGATGAGTGAGGGGTGACAACTTGCAGCATCCCTACGGCTTGGTATTCAGAAGCAAGCTTTCTCTGAATCAATGCTATTTACCATTTGCTAAAAAATACGTCCATGCGAACTTAAACATGGTTGGCAACCATACGAGTGTTTGATAGGAAAACACAATTATATGGTCAAAGGGCGAGTTGGATGTTTTCATCATCTGTGAAACAAGTACACAAAGGGCTTTCATGTACTGAATACAAGTAGATCTGTCATTATGAGAGACAGAAAACGTAAAAAGAGATTAGCATTTTGGCACGTACTATTAACATCTCTAGAAGGCGTATGATGATCAAAGATTGGAGGATATGGCTACAAAGAGAAAAAGAAAAAGGGTCTTCCTCTCTGTGTGATTGCAACAAATTCTAGATGGCTTATTTCCGCTACCTTCTTATCTTCCACCAGACAATTCCACAGCATCTTGATTGTAAATTGAATCTTCACCCCAGTCAAATCTCCGCTGTAATCTTTCGTACTCCTGTCTCCGGGTGACCTCTACTTGTTGCCACTCTTCCCATCTCTCAGCCAGTCCTTCACCTTCCAGCATTCTCACTACTTCTGACATCGTGGGGCGTTCCTCAGGCAATGATTGAGTGCAAAGAAGAGCAACTTGGATCATCATTTCCACCTCAAGGATTTCATAGTTCTTCAGATTTCGATCCACAATGGCATCTAATCTCTTTTCAGACTCTAGTTTCTTCACCTGCACAAGGAATGAGAATAGTTACATCTTAGAAAAATTGCAAGTAAAATTACACCTTCGTAGAAAAAAGTTTTACAAGTGAGTTTGAGAAAACAGTCGTGCATGGCAATTGGGGAACACATAGTATGCATGAATTTATCCATCAATTTCTCATATGCTCTTCAGATTATCACAAAAGTAAAAAGGATATGGTTTTCGTAAATTGATCTAGTGCTCTTCTTGTTGGATGGTGTAAGGATGAGTGAAGTAGTGAAAAATCAAAATTACTCAATATAAGAGCAAGCACACTAATTATTTTTGTGATACATCTTGATACCATCAATCATACAAAATGAGCAGAAAATACCAAAAATAACATACCATCTCAATAATATCATTTGGTTGATTGAATCTGTGTAAATAATCAATTTAACATTTATAAAGCAGACAATATCTCATAACCTGCATAAAAATGATGCATCAAGTATCCTAGATATAAATATTAGGTAAATACAAAAACCATTGAAACTGAGAAGAGGAAAACACCCAACAGGTGGTGAAATATGCTTCAGATGAATCAATTCTTTCCACAATAATTGGGAAATTTTTTTTAAGAGATTATAAGGCAATAAACCAGGTATTGACCTTATAAATAAGCTGATTAATCAGCTGATGGAAGGACCTTTAGAAACTTAGCTTTCTTTTTCTAGCCGTTTACAATAAAACAGGTGCTACGTGTTAACCTTATAAATTACCTGGATAATCAGCTGGGGTTAAAGGATAACCTTATAAATAAGCTGATTAAGCACCAGGCGCTATCAACTTTAAAAACATTACTCAGCATTTGTTTCTTGCCATCTATACACTTGATTCAACAGTTTTCCATTAAAATATTGGTTAAATCATTCACCATCTATTCAAAATCCGTAAACTTTGTCAACAGCAAACGGAAAAATATAAGTTTCAATCATGTTTTGGAGATGAGTGGACACCATTACCAGTTGTACAGGACTAACGAGGTATTAAAATGACAAAAAATATCAAAATGACTAATCATGCCTCAAAAACATTGTGAAGATCAAGTAAACCTTACATGGTCAAGCAGTAAGACATCATCTTCTTCATCCAAACGTGAAAAGTCAATTGCCCGTTGACCTGTCACAAGTTCAAGAAGCATGATCCCATAACCAAACACATCAGTTCTTTCAGATGACTTCCCAGTAGATAAGTATTCTGGAGCTATGTGACCCATTGTTCCACGGACTTGTGTTGTAACAGAAGTTTTCCTTACATCTACAAGTTTCGCAAGACCAAAATCACCAACTACTGCTTCAAAGTCCTCATCAAGCAAAACGTTGGCAGCTTTTACATCACGATGAATGATTTTTGGATTGCAATGCTCATGAAGGTACTCAAGTCCACGAGCTGTTCCTAAAGCAATTCGTTTCCTGGTAGGCCAATCTAGCACTGGTTCCTCTGGTTTTTTCTCTGCATGTGCATTCAGTGTACATAACATCCTAATAGCATGAGAGACAAAAACTTCCAGATAAAAATGTTTTCACGGTAGTAATATCAGTAAAACTACATTCATTAGTATTAGCAGTTTGATGTAGAAACTTTCCTTTAACTTCAAAACTATATTAACTTGCAATGGATATTGTAATTCCCTAGCTTATAGTCTAAAAAGGAAGAATGTTTTAGATTCAAGCTCAAGCAAAAACATTAAAACCACATGTGAATTATGCCAAATACTTGCCAAGCAATACTTTCTAGGATAATAAATAATAAATGATATCATAGCAACAAACAACAACAACAGGAGACATAGGGCACTTTGTAATTGTTTAATGGGTGTGAGATATTTACTAATGAACTAGTACCTCGTAAACAGTAGGCAACACTTAGATTTTGCATGAAGGGGTAAACCAGAAGACGTTCTGAAGGTGTCGTACAGAAGCCTATCAATCTTAACAGATTTTTGTGAACAGCAACACTTATCATTTCCACTTCACGTAGGAAAGCAGCCTCTCCTCCAGGACTTTCATAATCAGTTAGCCTTTTTACTGCAATCTTTGTATTATCTGATAGCACACCTTTGTATACCTTTCCAAAACCACCTTGCCCAAGAATGTTCTTCTCACTAAAGCCATCTGTTGCTACTTGAAGCTCTCTCCATGAGAACCTCTTTAGTTGTCCAAATGCTATTCTGTGATCATCTTCACCTGAGTCACTTGAACAAGATGTGTTAGATAATACATAAATGCTATGAAACATGGTAGCAAAGAACCAGAAATTTTTACACGAAATTTTTAGTGAGTTTGTCAATTATAGAAGCAAACGTGGAACTTTCTGAATGGATATTCTTATATATTTAAATATATGTAAAATAAGAGAAGAAATACAACTATAAATTTTACGATAGAGAAAACAATTTCAAGTTGGCTAAGTAACCAGAGTTTCATGGGGTTTAGCATATTGGTCACTTCTAAAATACTTGCCAGGACATGATAAAAAGGATCTCCAAAAATTCCTCATAAAAATTGAACAGCCTTGAAATTGTATGAGTTACAATTAGCAGACAAGTCTAGGGCCAACTAATCAAGAATACAGCTGATATGAAATACACATATGATAAGACTAGGCTACAGGATATCCATAGAAGCATTAAAGATATTATTGGTGGGGGCATGTGCTGGTAAACCAAGTCCAGGCATCCAACTTCCAAGACCTAAACTTTTTATGTTGCACTTTTAATATACCAACATTTTTTCAGTTTGCAGACCAGGAAGAAACCCAGAACTAAGAGCAAGTTCTGTGGGCGACTTCCTGGGGTGACTATAGTAGGTGTCACACCCCACCTGTCTACAGTCTTGCCAATCAGTTGCATGGCTCATTCCTACCCCCTTCACTTCTACACATCTATGATTAGAGTCCACCTGCATAACTCAAATGCACCCATCGTCTCCTCACCTGTGCATGTTCATTAGTTCACGACATTTATTTTACATTAGTGTTGTCATTACACTTCACTTAATTGCAAAGCATTCATTGGTTTGACTAGAGAGGCTAAATTATTCAAGCATACAAAGGTTAAGGCCTTATTGTGCGTACCTAAAGCACTTACCCGCTTTTGATTGTAGTAGATCAGGTCCTTTTCCATTAGCATTAGAAGTCATGCACACATAATTATGCAATCATGCATCATTCAGTCTGATTTTCCTAATTTGATGCAATAGAACAGGCAGATACTTCGTAGTTTTCATGTTTTCTAAATTTTTCTTTGGTTTATTTCAGATTAAAGTGTTTAGCTATGTTTCCTGTGTTCAAGATCACTTGGATTTGACAAACTAGTTCTTTGGTTTATCAAATGAGTGTTTGCTAGATACCTTAAAAAGTTCCCGGTGTCTACTGATGTTATATTCGATGAGTCATTTTTCTTCACCTGACACTAAGAGGGTTGGGGGAGGTTTGTTCTGCTCAAAAAGTCTGGAAAAGAAAGTTCATAAAGTAATTAGGGAAATTTATGTAGGAAGGAAAATGAGGAAAGTAATTTTTCACTTTCTTCCATATAAATACATGGACTTTCTTAACTTTCAACCCCTCCTTCAGAAACACTTTCCCCCAATGCCTATTCACGAGCCCTCCACCCATCATTCACCACGTTTCCCTTAATGCATATTCGCTTGCAACACCCAACCCATTGTTCACCCCCCCTATCTCCTAACTTCCATTTATGAGACTTGCCTGTCATTCACCTCCTCCATTCAAACTAATGCCATTTGCAAAAGTCTAGATTTCTCCTGTGTGTTTGTCTGATGAGCCTCTATTGTCCTGATGTCTCCCCTTTGCTCAACCTCCACTCCTGCCCTACCTTGACCATCCTTGAAAAGGCCTCCTCAACCTCCCCTTTCACCCAACAGATCATTAAAAAAAATAAAAAAACTAATAATTGATTTTCAAAGAATGAAAACAAAATTTATGTACTTGTATTTGAAATTTATTAATATTTTTATTTTAATATTTTAGCAATATTTGAAGTTTATTTTATTTTAATTTATGAAATTTTATCTTAAAAATGAAAATTACGATTCAATCACTTGTATTTTAACTCATGCACTTTTATTTTCAATCACTTGTATGTTATGTTATAAAATTTTATTTTAATATTTGTACTTCAAATTTTCGACTTTCTTGACTTTTCCAGGTACACAAATAGATCCTAAGAATCATGTGTCTGCTACTATTCTTCTTCCAATTGATTGTTCCACTCATTCTCAGCCTAGCCTTATTCTTCCTCCTAAGTCCTACCTCCTACAAGTTATGGTTGTCAAGCACATGGATATCCCACCACTTCTTTTTGAGCTGATTCTACTTCTGAACTTGCAGATCTACATTTTTCAATTGCCCTGTAGTAAGCATCATATAACCACTCACCCTATTTCATTTGTCTTCTATGATTGACTTACACATAATTTTCGACAATTTTTCTTTTCTGATTCTATTGATTTTATGACTAGGAACTACTTAGACACGTTAAGAATACCACATTGAAAAAAATACTATGGATGAGAAGATGCACTTCCCGAGATACATGAAAAAAACATGTCTCATCCATTGGATGCTACAGTGGTTAGCTGTAATGGTTTGTATTACCAAGCACAAACCAAATGGTTCCATCGATAGATACATAACCTGTCTGGTGCCCAAGAGGTTTACATAGAGTTACAGTGTTGACTATGTTAAGAAGTTCTCCCCAAATGCTTGCTTGAATTCCATTGAAGTGCTCTTGTCATTCTCAACAAGAGTTGGGATATGTATCAGTTGAATTTTAAAAATGCATAACTTTATATAGTATTTTGGGTAAATAAGCATTGATAGAGCAACTTCATGTATGTTGACTTAATGAGAGAATATGATTTAACTTAAGAAAGTAATATATAATCTCAAACAAAGTCCAAGGGCTTCGTCTAAGAAATTCAATCAAGTTGTGATGGGTTGATGGGAGTAGGTTTTCAAAGTTGTGTACTAAACCACATTGTCTTTGCCAAAAAGACAATTGAAGGTTGTGCTGTAGTTAAGTCTATATAGATGGCATCCTTATTACAAAAAGCGGCAAAACTAGCATGTCTAAAACAAAGGAATATTTAATAATACAATTTATCAAAAAGGCATGAGCAAGTCAAAATACTTCCTAGTAATCACTTTTTCTCATGGTAAGGATTAGATGGTGTTATCATAGAGAAATTGCACTCTAGATTTGCTACAAGAAATTCAACCTTTGGATAGCAAGCCTGAATCCACACCCACTAGTACAAATCTTGATTTTTTTTTTTAAAATGATATGACTAAGGTATTATAAGATATAGGCCTATATAAAAGGACAATTGCATGCTTAGCCTATATAAAAGTCAAAGGGCTAAGCATATCATATGTTGTATGCTTAGTCAATTTATACATGACATTAAATAGTCCATTAAAATGGAACCATTCATGTGTTGTTATATATAAAGGGGAATCCTACAAAAGAGTATTATACAAGAGAAAATAACTGAATATTTAGAACTTTTATTCTAGTAACAGGATATAGCAAACAAAATCTATACCAAGCTATTGTACCTATGTTTGAGGCAATCTAGTAAATTTAAAGAAGAAAAAAATAGAATGTAATATCCAATGAAATTAATGATATTGTACATTGTTCTATAGCTTAATCTAATTATGAGATGATGTGATGATCTCTACAGATGGAACATGTATTTCCCTTACAAGTTCCAATCCCAAGCCATTATGACAATCAAATATTTATCATTATCATACATAATCATACATTCTATGAGAAAACCGAATATATTGATATCAACTTTCACTATATTAGTGATTCATCATGAATGAAATGATTTCCAACACAACAGAGAAATACCAATACCAACGTGTAGGGTTTAGAGTTCTATCATCACCAACACAATAGAATGGTGATGACGGCTAAGGTTTTTCTCTTCTTTCTCATTCAAGAACCTAAAGCCTAACACCATGTGAAAACAAAAAATAATAGAAGTGGAATGATCTATTAATTAAGATAATGTCTCTATATAGAGAAAATACATGATGAAAATAGGTACAAGACAAGAAATTTAGGATAAGGATAAAATCAACAAGAAATCCTAACTCAGCTTAACCCTAAAATCTTTGTAAGGATCTATTAATTCATACACTTTAGCAATAACAACAATCAATACTTTTATCCCACTATAGGGTTGGTCACATGAATTATTTCCTTCTATTTATTTCTATCCATAGCTAGATCTATTGTTAAATTATATAATTTTAAATTGTTTTACTATTTCTAACCAAGTATACTTTTTTACTATTTCTATGCATAGCTAGATCTATTTTACTATTTTTAATTATATAAAATATTTTTACTATTGTGATATGAGGATACCTTAGAATTTAAAGAAATATTCTATAAAAGTGCTATTTGTCCAACTTCATGAGTTAGAATACCAAGCTATAAATCACAACCATGTATAAAAAATTAGTGTTGCTGAAATGCATATGCTTCAGTGAATAAGTGGTAATTTTATAAGAGATTATTGTTCTGAAAAATTAATTGTTGGTTTTCCTCCACTTCTTTTAATCTCACCTATATTATTAATTAATCCTTTTGTCCTTACACGTACATCTATAAGCTTTTTATGAAATAAAAATTGCATGAGTAGTGTTAGAGTATTAGGTAGGGTTAGGTGTTGTTTGTGGGTTTAGACCCACATTGTTTGTTTATTACTCGTTTTCTCTATATAGCCTCTATATAAAGGCTTTATGTTTGTTAATGAAAATAATCTACTTTCACTATTTCTTGATTTCACATAATATTAAAACATAGATTCTACGAGTCAATAGTGTGAGAGATTTAAGTACGTAGAAGAGAAACCTTAGTTGTTGGCCACCCTCCTTCCCACCCTAAAACCCTATTAGTTCTCTCCCTCCTTCCTTTTGGTTCTACCATTTTTTCCATTTTCCTAGGGCATCATTTCCACCCTCCAATATTCTTAAGCTAAAGCTTCATCCTTCTAAATGATGAATTTATCGTAGAAGCAAGATGCAATTGCAACCGCCACCCCATCCAACATCAATTTTTGTTGGGAGCCGGAGGACCTATTGAAAGGACACCTTGATAGATGCATCACCACATTTGCCTCCTAGTCATTCACCAAAGAAGGGGATTTGGATGACAACGATGATTCAGCAATTCATGGAGAGGGGCCCAATCAACTTCACCACCCTTTTCACACCCTCAAGCCTAACAACAAGAGCTCTGGTCATCCTGTCTTTGAAGATCACACTCTTAGTGCCCATGGAATCCCTAATAGCTTTGAACCCTCAATTGGTGTTGGCAATGAGGCACCCAATCACCATCAGCACATAGTACACATCATCATCTAACAACAGCCTTGCAATTCTCACTGATAACACTGCATACATGACTAACATCTAGCAACATTGCCTAAGGATGGAGCTGTAGTTGAAGCCTTCAAATGGCAACCCACCATTTCTCTTCCTAACTCCTCGTCACTTTGTCCTTAGGGATTTTAGGGGGAGGAGGATGATGAAGAAGAAGGATCTTGGAAGGGAAGCATGTGTAGAGTTTGAGAAAAGGGGGAGAGGAAAGAGAAAGGAATAGAAAATTATTTTAAAAAAAAATGGTGCAAGTAGACAAAAGTTAAAAAAAATCACAAGAAAAAAATTGTGAAGGTAGATCACATCTAGTTGTCTTTACTTCTAGAAGATATACCACAATTGTCTATTTGTTTTATTTGTATCATTTGATGGTTAATTTACTATTGTCTAAGATATAATTATTCTTGAACTTAGATTATTTCTGTTGTTATTTCTACTATAGTAATTACTACTGCCATTTGTTACCAGTACCACTATTGCTGCAACAACTGATTTTGTATGGTTTTTCATGTATCTGTTGTTTTCAATTAAATTTAAATTTATTAAGTTGTTATCTAGTCTATTGTAAGTTGGATGCTCCTGCTAAAATAAAAAAAGTTGGATGCTCCAATTTGAGAATTTTATTAGGATTATGTATTACGTGTGAGCTAGGTTCAACATTTCTTGTTTTGTACTTGTTAATATAGAGACCATATATTTGTTAATGAAAACAATCCACTCCAACTATTCTTATTTTCAAAAGTAGCTTTAAAAAAATTCAAAATAGTATTACTATCATCCCCAAAAAATTTAAATTAAAATGATAAAAAATCACTGGAAGTTAATTTTAGAAGGATTTTCTAGGTGATTTTCTGGGTGATCATTTAACTCATTTTTTAATTTGTTGGGTTGTCCTTGATACTATTTTTATTACTAATGTTATTTTAGATTTTTCCTCATTTGTTGACAATATTTTTATGTAATTGTAGTGTGCAAAAAGTGGTGTGCCACATTTTAGCAAAATACACTATAATAATCCCTTGGTTAGCAAACAGCATAATACAGTTTTCCCTTTAAAATATTAATAAAGATATATACCTTATGTGACAAAACTCTAAATTAAACATATTTTTCAGTTACTGGAAAGTCAACTACATAATGAACTTGGAAGATCCATGGTTCTTGGTTTGAATTCCTGTAAAAAGGTCTGACCTGCAACATCAACAAAAACATCAGGGCGGAAACTTCTCCTCCTGCATTTCCAGAAAAGGAATAATATCACGGGAACAATTAAAGCCAAGATCCCACCAACAATTCCAAGTAAAGCACCAATTTTAAATTTATGACTTCCACCTGCCAAAAAAAGAACGTGAAAATGAAAAATAAAAGGATTGAGAAAGCATTAAAGCATCAATTTAGATTTATACTCTATAAGAACAAGATTACTAACCAGACTCCGGAATACTGTATACACATTGGTGTGAAAAATTTACACCACAATTCAAATTATTCCCAGTAAAACTGCATGAAATGACCAACTCCACTTAAAACCATAAGAAAATTTGTGAGGTTGAATGTATTTATTAAATATTCAAATCATTGAAAACCCATACTTGTATCGCAATATTTCAAAGAGCTTGCCAGGAATCTGACCACTGAGATCATTGTATGCAAGCTGGCTGTGAATACAAGTCAAATAGTGTACTGTTAGCTACAAAAATACACATCCAAGAAAAAATTCAGATGGCAGCCAAAGTTCCACCACAAAGTATAACTGTAACTGGCATAAACACAATTTCTGAAATTTTAAAAATAATATTAATTTCAGAGATATTATTGCATTACTCTTGATGGTACTTACATGTCATTCAGATTGGAAAGATTTGAAAGAGAGTCAGGGATGTTGCCACTGAGGTTATTTTGACTCAAAATCCTGTCAAAATAAGAAGATGCAGAAGTCCACTAAGAAAATTCCATATTGAATTTCAGCTCAGAAAATGTCAATATTGAATTTTTCTAAGCCAATAAAATAGAGATGATACTCACAATATATGTAGCTTAGTAAGGTTACCAAGAGAAGATGGAATTTCCCCACGTAATTGGTTATTTTTCAACTCCAATTGTGTCAAACTTGTTAAATTCCCAAAATCACTTGGTATTGTGCCTGTTATTTTATTATCTGGCAATGACCTGCACAAGCAATGGATATGACAGAATCTTTAAAACATAGAATTGTTTTGTTCCGGAGTTTAATTCCAGTATGACTAGATTTAGGGGGTAGTATTTTAGCTATTTGGCTATGTGGAGGTTATTTGGGTAATTTTGAGTCTGTATGAGGCATCTAGATGTATCATGTATGCAAGATGTTTTGGTAGTTTAAACACGCATTGGGGGTGTTTGGATGTATGGCAGATATTTTGGTAAATGCAAGATTATGTCCAATGGACTAGGGTTTTGGGTCCAGAAATCCGGATTTTATAATATCTTGGTCCTCCTGGCCCAATGGGACTGGAAACCAAATCCAGTAATTATGTTTGGTGAAACCAAGATTCAAATCTAGTTTGACCAGATTTTACATTCAGTGGAACCAAGACTTGAGTTCAGCATGACCGGATTTTTTTATCCAATGTGACTGGAGTTTAATTCCGGTATGACAGGATTTAATTCCAGTGATCCAAGTTTTAGGCCCTGAAATTCCATATTTCGGTCCTTTCTGGTCCAACAAGATCGAGATTAAAGTCCAGTGTGACTAGATTTTAATGCCAGAAATCTGTCTTTTATACTTAGAAATTCCACATTTTGGAAACCATGTTTTAGTCCTTTTTAGGTTTAGTGGATCAGAATTTTAATATGGTGTGACCAGATTTTAATTCTGGAAATCTGTGTTTTAGACCTGGAAATCCGGTATTTTGGAATCCATATTTCAGTCTTTTTTGTTTTGGTGGACTAGGATTTTAATCCGATGTAACCAAATTTTAGACCTGGAAATTATGCATCTTGGAATCCTTTCAGACCTTTGGTTTAATGCACTGAGTTTTATGTCCAATGTGTCCAGATTTTAATTCCGAAGATCCAAGTTTAGGTTTGGAAATTCTGGATTTTAGGTATTTGATATACAAGAGGGTATTTTGGTAGTTTTGAACCCATGTGAGAGTATTTTGAGTATTTGATATATGAAAGGATATTTTGGGAGGTTAGGTGCAAATAAGGGCACTTTGGGAAATTTGATATGTATGTAGAATGTGTTTTGGGTCAATTTCTCATATAAGAGAAAATCTTACAATAAATGTATACATATACGTGCACCTTGATTATGGTTGACATGTATTTTTACCCTACGCATGTATGCGCTAACTATATATGTATACATTTAATCCCATCTGCATGTATGACATATATAATAGGTACATGTCCATTTATTTATTTTGTTTATAAGGCCAACATAATATCTGAATCTGGGGGACGTAATCTAGAGATAAAGATGTTATACACACATGTGCTTCACTAATTCTTTTTTTACACATGTTGAAAAAGGTATGTATTTATGTCGTTGGCATGCCATGCACATGCATTTCTGCCATACACGTGTACTTCCTTCATGAGCTATTTTGATTGTTTTTTTTTTATTCACCACCCTGCCTGTCCTCTTTTCTCTGTTGACCCTGGCAGGAAGGGAACCTATTAGGGGATTGGAAACTTCTCTTACATGTATGACTCTAGACAATATTGGTGATACCATGTGGTGATGGCACCAGTGACAACTCACAAGAGCTTGTGAGGTGGGTTTCTTTTGGGCCCGTGGCTACCAGCCACGAGGTCCCTCAACTCTCCAAGAGGTTGATATATATATATATATATATTTATGTATGCATATATGTATGTATGTATGTAAAATCTCTATATGACAATGGTTTGAGACACAAGCCATTGTCACGATGGAGATTATCTAAAAGTGAGTAAGCCCCAGAACGTCAACTACTGTCACGATGGTCATGAATAAAAATGAATGGAGCCTGAGAATATCTACTGATGCCATGAGGGCTGTAAACCGAAATGGACAGTGGCTACAGAGTTGCTAACCAAGGTGGACAGCGACTAAAGAGTGTATACCACTACCACAAGGGTTGTTAACCAAAGTGAATGGGGTACGAAGGTGTTGACCACCTCCTTGAGGGGGGACTGACTGACGTGGGCAGTGTTCACAGTTCTGATTGTTTCAACTTTAATTTTTATACAATTTTAAATTTACTGGGTCTTTTTAAAAAATGAATTTTAAAATTTTTTAAAGGTCTATTTTTAAAAAATCCTTTAAAATGTTTATAAAGTTCCAATTTAATGATAATTTATTTTTAAAAATATTTTTATTATAAATTTTATTTTAAATGTTAAATTTTAAAAAAAAATGTAAGAATACATTACTTATTTAATTCACATTTTAAATTCTACATTAGAAATGATAATATTTTTTCAATATTGCATTAATGATAATATTTTTACAATATTTTTTCAGGTGTGTGGAAGGACGTAAAGGTCTTTCCATCAAGGATCGAGGAGTATATGTTAGGAGCTAAAACTCTTAAAGTTAGGAGCTACTACAATTCAAAAGACTTGCTACAACTTCGACATCGTGTGTTCATTCCTTTGCTATTCTCCTACTTCTATAGGTGCTAATAATCCCTCTCCTTTCATTCTGCTGGCTTTTATAGGATTAGCCGCCTTCACAATTTGTCTAATGAGTGGGGCGACAAGATGAAGATGGTGGAGAGGTGCGTATGGAGCATGACGAAGCCGTTGAGTGAAGACCACACATAAAGCACGAACAGGGTTATTTTTACTGGGACATTCCAATTTAAAGCTAGGTGGCCTATTTAAGCATTTTGGGCCCACGATTAACATAATGAAAAAATTGCAACTGAAAATCAAAATAAAATAAATTCAAAAAAGTGGAGGTTTCTATGGTTTTCGCAGATGGCTGACCACCTCCCCTACTCTCACCATTAGGTCCCAAACCTCTGGTTCATGACAAGATGTTCCTTGATTTGTCAGTCTCTGAGCCAGTTTGCAGAAAAGAGCTAACCTAATAACACATTCCTAAACACCCCCCCAAACCTCCACACAAAAGCAAATCAAGAAAGAAGTGTATAAATGTAAAGAAGCCATCAAACACTTACAGAACATTAAGAAACTTCAGAACTCCAATTTTTGGTGAAAGTGTTCCAGTAAATCCCATAGAGGGTAATGTCCTACAAGAGTTTAGAAAATAGAAATCTGCATTAGCTCAGCAACTAGAAAGGAAAATTAATATTTGTGAAATTCAGATATATTAGGGTGATTACTGCTCCTAGGCCTAGTAACTCTCAACTTAATGATTGGAGGAATACAAAATCAGAACTCCTACTCTAAATTTCTAACTCAGCAAGATGTGATAATGTGTACTTATTTCAAATAACCCATGACACCACGAAACCTTAACTCATGAAGGTGAATTGCAAGTTATGTGCCAGCCTTAGTAATCATGTGAAAGGTTGCCAATGATTTGGTTTATATAGTACTCTATGTTGTATTTCTGGTGATTGTAGAGTGTTGCAAAATCTTATTTGATTGTATTTACATTGTTAAATTCACGTAAATATGTTCTAGATAATTGTTAAATATTGTCTAGTGCATTTTTTCCCTTTTATCAGGCACTTGTGTGATATTTTTTTTCAAAGTTATATTAAATTTCAAATCACAAATTTAGAGGAATGAATCACATTACTGTATCCTTATTAGTTAGTGTCTCTCACAAACAGATGGATTAAAACTACTGCTGTTACGGAACTCAGTAATCTCCTTCCAGAAAATGCAAGCTACCAGTGGTCATTGTACCTGTAGTTTGCATTAGTAATTACAATAAGCTAGACTTGTGCTCAAAATTTCTTAAGAAAAGAAGAAATGCATTGCACTGAAATTCCAAGCTCTAAAACCCTAGGAAAAGCAACATGAAACAAAAACTACTAAACCAAAAAGTTTGACAATGAAAACAACTTACACAGAATGGACATTTTTGTTAGTATCACATATCACGGAACTCCAAGTACAAGGATTTACTTGATTTACATTCCAATCAGTAAGCTGATCAGCCGAGGCATTTAACTTGATTTTCATATCATACAATGCATCACCTGGAAACAATCAAAGATGGTGAATCAGTTTTTTAGAGGAAATTCTGAATGATGAATACTATGATATGATAACAAAATTCTTTTAAACAGTATAAAGAAACAAAAGCACAATAATCAACAGGCTTCAAAGGGGCTACATCTCAAGACCATCTCCTAAATAATGCCTAGTAAGTATACTAGTTCTATTGCCCAAAATAATCTATTAAAACATTTTGCCTGCACTGTAGTGTTGAACACTAGGCCATCATGTAATGACATAGACCTATTGCACAAAAAATTTCATATTTTTTAGAGTTTCCACGTCAATGACCTATTAAACACAATGTTCAAAAAAGTGATCTCTCTGAATCTTCATGAGAATTCCTGCATCATTTTTGTTACTTGTTTGAATGAAAGCATTTGCATACTAAAGGAAATATGAAATGATATGTATACCAGACAACTTTTCTCATGCATTTAAACCAAGGAAAGATGTTAAATGCAGTTCCTCAGAATTCCATCACCAATCTCATGCCTCTCTTGATGGAAAACAGAATAGCACATCACACTGATATTGAAAAGACTTGCAGTGATGAACCCTACTTCAAGCTCAGAATTGAGATCTAATTCAATTTCAGGTTAATGCATGCTTAGAAACAAAAACAAAAGTGAAATTTGGCAATTTCAAATGGTATATTAAGTCACACATGAATATCACTTACTACTAAACCCTTCATTTTCATTGCTCAAAGATCCTTATGACTATCAACCTATTTTATTGTAGTTTGACTTTGACACAAGTCTGGCTATAAATGCCTCTATTATAAGATTTCTTTAACGGATACAAACAACATGCCATGTATCAAATTTAATGGGTGCATGTCATATATAAAGATATATAATTAAGTATTTCACATGTCACAAAGAAAAAGGAAAAGTAATCAGAATATATCACATATAAATTTCTAACGTTAGGACAGAGTCATGAGTTTGAATAAAAATTATATTACGTATAAATTTGTTTGCCTAAACTAAATGATGAGAAACAAGAGTAAATACCTTGATAATCAGCAGCAACAAAAAGGCAAAGAGTAAGCAACACTAGTAATTGCATAAGCATCTTTTCCAAAATCATCCCCTGTGATTTACTCCAATGAACAGCACAATCTTGATAAAAGAAAATTATTCACCTGTGAAAAAAGTTCCTTTAATAAGATCTAAACAGTTGCCATATAAATGACTATTGAATCATTCAAGATTTTATGTCATTCTAGATGAAATCCTTATTAATGAAAGTGGATAGTGACAATCAGAAACTAAGCTTTCTATTTGTGCAATTGTCCGCATGAATGTGATTTGGCATGCAATAAATTTTGCCTGATGCAAAACCAGGATTTGGTAAAACATTTTTATAACGATTTACATATACAACAATAACAGCAATCAATACTTTAATCCCACTATGCAAGATTGGTCACATGAATCCTCTCCCTATTCCTATCAATCACTGAATCTTCTGTTAATTACACTATAATGGTCAACAAATGAAATGTCGAAAACAGAAAATATATTCAGGGGGGCATATTGTAGTGAAATTTAGCAGAGTACATATTTGATGGAGAAAAAAGCCTCTCATACAATGCAACAACAATGACCATAACTTGATTCCAGTGTGGTCAGCAAACTATGATTATAATTGATGACACTTAAAACCATGAAATGACAAGAAACTAAGGTAGTGTCTGGTTCTAATTATGGGTCAAGAGATTATCAGATTGTGAGGATGTGACTATAATACGAATCAAACAATATTGATATGAAAAATTGAGTTAAAACTAATGAGATGATAAACAAACACTTTGTGAGGGACCCATAATCAATGTAATCTACTTTTTCAAAATTGTAAGATTTCATTGTCAATCTGAGATGCACATAGTAAAATAGGCTACAGAATCACATAGTTCATAATCTCAACCACACAACACACGCAACAGTAGTCTATAATCCACATAATTTCTGTCACCTTATAAAATGTACATAATCCTAAGTGCCCATAACTTTTATCAAACACTACCTAAGATAAGTGGCATGTACTTTCTCTATTGAATATGCTCTCGACCTTTCAAATCATACACTAAGCAGGACAATGATTGAGAAGCCTTTCAGCTGAAGATGAGAAATACACAACAAAATAGTAAAAAATGACATCCTTAGTTCTAGGCATGGGTAGGCCCATTAAGTCCAACATTCCTAGAGTGGAAGATTCTAATTTTAAGGACTCATTCCAATTAAAGGAAGATAACTTATGAAGTGAATGGTATTGTTAAGAACTACAACACCAATAAGAAAGATGGACGATCAATTAGCAACTAATCTACCATTCTCAAAAAAAATCCAGTAGATATGTCTCCATCATGAATGATGATAAGCATGACCAACAAAGATGGTGACTCCTCATATTCAACCATTTAATGCATCTAATGCATTCTCTCAAATCTATCTGCACAAGCAACCTCAGGTTACAATCATGATGTTAATTAAATTTATGTAGAAGTGGAAAGGGCCCTCAAAATTCTGCTAGATGGTTGAAAGAAATGGATTGCATGTACAACTAAAAAATTATAGAACCACAGAATACATGAAGCACAACACCAGAACTACAAGTCTAATCATTGTCATTGAGAGGTGACCAACTGAAAGACATTAAACTGTGCTCATTATGCATTTAGCACATCCATTACATTACCCTGTAATACTCCTCAATAAAACTAAAACCCAATAAAAATCAATAAATACAGAATGACCAACAGAAATAATAAAAAAGGCAATACACAAATAAAAATAAGAAAAGAAACATGCCGCACGGGCAAAAAAGAAAGGGTTACTCACTCAGTTTAGCTGCTCTTTTCTAAACCCATAATTAGAAAAGAGTAAATTTTTGCATTACAGCCGCACAAATATTGTCCAACAATCAAAGCACTCGTTGAAACATCATAGAAGGTGAAATTTTTTTTAGCTTCAGAACTACATGAATCTGTATATCGGATGGTTGAGGATATCCAATAATATAAAACAACGGATAACTGGTTCTTTCCAGGAAGTTATCATCATTGACTTGATTCAATAATTTTTAAAGAGGAACTCTATAAGACGTGATTACGTTTGCATTATAAATATAACTCCAAGCGTCAACCACAATCTAATTCCACATGAACAGGGCATATTAACGGGATGGTAAACATCCAAGACATATGATAGCCCTTCGTTTTCAGAATATAAACAGTCAATTCATAGATGTTTCTGCCCTTCTGCGACTAAAACTAACCAAAATTAATTGCAGACACAATACTCAGAGAGCAAGGAAAATTCTAAACTAAATAATCAAGAAATATCCTGGCTGCGGCAGAGCCTTTCAGCAGAGGCATCATATCACTCAATCCAAACAAGATCATTTCGGTGTAGCAATAATTTGATTGAACAGCAATAATTTTTAGGCAAGCAAAAGTCGAACAAGGATCTAACAAAAGGGCGCCCAAATTTAATTGAACAGCATAAGTTCAGCAGACTCACTTCGGTAGTCAGAAATGGGAAAACAGCATCCAAGCCAAAGCACAGACACGAAACCTAAAATTGATTCTCCTCCTTGCCCCTTTTCCCAGGTACAAACAACAATTGAATACAAAAGGAGGAAGAAACGCTGTACTTGTAACTGCAACAGCAGATAACTGCAGCCGTGTATCCCCCTCCCTGGACAGAGATACACACGGAGAAGTGTGTTGCTGTAGTACTGCTGCTTCAAGACCACGGAAAGCAAGCAGCAAGCGAGTTGGGCACAGCAAATGTGGAGTGGAATTTCCATTTCTCGCTTCTCAGATTAATATAATATAAAAGGAAGGTCTCGGGAAAGCTATTCCACTGTCTCCACTCGATTGTAGCGTTGGATTCAGCCTACTGCCTACTACCATTTGCGATTATGCTGCCGCTGCACTGTTGGATTCCACCCACTTTCTCGCGTCTCGTACCAGGCGTCCACTTGCTCGGTGGCCCCTGCACCTACAATTTTTTAACCCTTTTTTATTTTGCAATTTGTCATTTGCTTGAAAACCATGCCTTAATTTGGCATTGTTCGTGGGTAATTTTTTTTTAAATTTTAAGAGTAAAATAAGATGAAATTAGTTTTACGAATAAAATTGAAATTATGTAATAATTAGAATTATAAAAATTTATATATTAAAATTTATATAATAATAATAATAATGTTATAAGTGATTTTAAAAGTTAAAAAAAATTACTTTGTCTCGTGCTCGTATACTTGAATTTTAATTTATCTCCGTTTCAAATTCTCCAGCTTAGACGAAATTGAGGCCAATCCTACTACATCCAAGATCTCGAGGATTATGCATATTAATATATAAATACGAATTATATGGAAAATGAAAAATCTAGATTACAATCTAAAATATGGTACTATCGATTAAGACTTCTTTTGGAAATAGAATTGGTAATAGTTTTTATTGTATAAAAGATATATTTTAACAAATGGTATAACAAGAATAGATATTTTTAGTATATCTGTTAGAAGAAAAAATAGAAAGAAATTTTTTTACCTTAAGAATCGTACCAATCTAAAAAAAAATTAAACTTCTAATTCACCAAACAAATAAACTTAACCAAATAAAACTTAAAGAAAAGAAGTACACGAGGACACGACCCAGATATGCATGCATTACAAACGGGTGATTCTTTAGAAAAGCCTACGGATAACGGGAGATATGCTACACACGGATTTTTTTTTGAAACATTATAATTCGAATTTTTTCATTTTAATAATGTTTCTGCCAATATCAAAATTTTTAATAACGTATACATTTATTTTCATTTTCTTTGTAAATACATAAGGTGAAAAGGCTTTAATTTCATTTTCGTTTTACAATTTAACCGTATAAATGACTCATCTCATCAAGTAGAAGTACAGATCGATCGAGCATAAAGATAGATATACACATCACCATGACCATAAAGAAATATAAAATTCTTTATATACTAATAACTAATATTTCATTTTATTCTTTCCGTAAACAAACAATATTAAATTGCAAGAGCGTGGAACGGGGGCCAAAAATCAATCAATCCACGAGGGAATAACTGATAGGAAAATGAGAAATAATATATAGCTAAAAGAAAAGTAAAATACTCATCTGTCGCAAAACTTCAAAAATTAGTCGTAATTCAGCTTTTACTTGTTGAGTGGATCTGTCTGATAATTTTGATTTATTCTATGATTAGTATTTTTAATTCTACTTTCTTGGTCTCTCGAGTTAACATTCGAGTTGTACCTTATTATCTTCTGCTTTTATCAAAACTTTTATCTCTTTTCAATTTTTCATGATTTCACGCATCGTATCGCTTTAATTAATGAATTTAACGTTCCGTAAAAAAGAAAAAACACGTGTACCGTTCTCTCTTTGGGATGGGACGAGAAGAACGCCGAGTTTGACCGCCGGCCGGCGGACATGTGGTGGCGGCGTGTGAGCGCACGTCAAAAATTAGAAAATTTTCAACGTGTTGTAATTGATGGTAACTAAACAAGTTGGAAAAGAATTTTAACACTTTCGATATTAATAAAATAAATAAATTTTTTTTTAACTATTTTTTATTTTTTATTTTGGTCGAAACGGTTTTCATCTACATTGGCGAAGATCTTCGGGTATATCTTTTTCTCTTCGCAAATCTATTATACACTTGTCAGAAAAATGTTAATAGCATATGTGTAATAATCAATAAAAGTTATATAACTTTCATTAACACAAAATATGCAACAATTCAAATACAATAATCTAAATGCATAAAACATTTAATTGGTTGCATTTCTCAACAACATAACTATAAAAATGTATAAATACAATTAACTATAAAATTAACTTAAAAATAAGAAATTAAGCACATAACCTTCTTAATAACTAAAATATATGATCATAACATATAAATTAACTCATAAAAATATGTATTTTTTAACCATAAACAAAAAACACTACCTAATCTTGCAAGTTTAGACAGAGTTAAAGTTAGAAATTGTAAAATAAATGAAATTAAAGTTATATAGTAATTAATTTACATATTGAAATTTGTGAAGTGATAATAATACATGAAAATTTATATGAAGTTAAAGTGAAATTCTGAGAATAGCTTTCAAATGAAGCTTAACTTCTTGTGATGAAAATTAGCAAGGCAGGCATAATTATGATAGCATTAAAAAGGAAAAAGTAATTCTGCATTGCTTAGAAGGACCTTTATTTGCTAGCTTTTGAATGGAATATTGGAATATGAAGAATAATAACGATTCCATGTGGGTACAGATGTTTTTATTACCCATTAAAGTTCTGTTTCGAAATATTTCAAATCATAAGATCGTTTTTGCTCAAAATACTACCATGCGTACCATTGGCATTTGAATTTTAAGATTGAGTGAAAATTATATACTTGAGAGTTAAAATGGATTCTTGTTGGAAGAATCTTTTGTTGTTTCTTTTTAATTTAGAGAAAAAAAAAGGTTTACCACAGCTGCGAAAATACAGTAAAAACATGACAATAGGCTAAAAAATCTTGGGCAAGAAAGATGAAAACGAATTTGTTTTCAAAAAAGAGTGGATATTTTTCCTTACTCTATCATTTTCAGCTTTCACGGTTATTTTGCAAGGAGAAAATAAATGGAAGGCAAAGGTGGAACGTCGGTAGCACATGTAGGAGAGATCATCGAGGGTTATGGAGTGTCGAGGAAGGCAAATCTACGGGGTGTTGGATGACATTGGCTTCAATGGATGTGTGTACCATTGATGCAAGCTAGGGTTCGAGGGGTGATAGTGATGGTAATTAAGGTCCCGTTAGTGAGGAAATGCAGAAATGAAAATGAAAATGAAAAGTTCAGATGGAAATCAAAAAATAAGGGGTAGTAACGTCTGATAAAAAGTACAAACAGAAATCAAAAAAAAAAAAGGCACTAATGCTTGAGAAAAAGTGCAAAAATAAATTTTTGTAAATCTATTAATATAATAAGGTTCTTACATAATTTGTAATTGTAGTACAATAATAATTATTGTAATAGTTTTGAATTTGGTACATTCAAATTTACTGTAACAGTTTTTTAGGTTATTTTTCTTTAGGTTTGACATTTGGTTACATTTTTTATTTAAGATTTTTTATTTGATCTTGCGTTTTGTGATCATCGAGTGTTAATATTGACATTCATAGTGTTTTATGTTTTTTAAATAATTTTTTCTGATTTCTTCTCAAATTTTCTTTTATGAGTACTGTAGCATTATTTTTGCAATGAATAAAGTAATTGGTTGAAGATAGATTAATATGAAAATTTCCTTCCTCCAGCTTTTCTTCATCTTCCCTCCTTCACCATCTTTGATGATTGCGGGTGAAGAGAGAAGGTTGATGCATGCAT